>CAEFZY010078722.1:0-16281 GCA_903066815.1 Brachyrhaphis roseni
CAGTATTACTTACATTCAATGGACGCACACAATAGAACGAAGTAATAAACGAAGTCTGCCTTGAGAGCCGCACCACTCAATACTCAGATCCATGAACATGTAGCAAATATGAACGGGAAGCCACCCACTGGCTGAAATAAATTACTACATTTAAAACACCTTAATAAAGTGTTTTAAAGTGTCTCTCTAAGACACTTTAAAACATATATAAGGCGCACGGGATTATAAGGCGCACTGTCTGCTTTTGAGAAAATTTACGGCTTTTAGGTGCGCCTTATAGTACAGGAAAAATACGGTAGTCAATCTACAGGCTTCCCTTTTGTGTTCCTGGTTTTAACTCAAATTAACAGGCTAGCTGCAGTTGCATTAGATCCCATAGAGCTCTGCTTGACAGGCTGCAGAGCCCATGCCTGAAAACAGTACTCAGGGCTTTTACAATGCTGTACATGCGACTGTAGCTTTATGAACGATCCAGTTAGTGTTCTGAAAGAATAAATACAGTTCATTCTTGATGTGGCAAAGTCAAAATGAGGCCCTAATGTTTTTATCAGTTAGTTACCATAGGAACCTCAAGTCTGCTGGTCACTCTGGGCTGACTGGACCGCTCTCACCATGGTAACTCTTAGTCCACAGGTCACCTATGTCAACAGCAAAATGTGAAATAATGTAAAACTATTTACTGCCAAAGAAACAGTATTTTCAATTATTTCTACATATACCTACCTGACCTACACACAAGTAATAATAATAGATTTTATTTATGATGGGCTTTATGATAAATAGTCTGTACTTGTTCGGATCATTCAGTCATTTACCCATTCACACACTGATGGTGGCAAGCTACAGGATTGTGGCCCCAGCAGCCCTGGAGCACACTGACAGAGGAGAGGCTGCCATGCACCAGCGCCACCAGTAGGCAAGGTGAGTTAAGTATCTTAACTAAAGACAAAGACAGAAGAGGACGGAGCAGGAATCAAACTGGCAACCTATCAATTGCAAGACAAAGCCTACAACCGTTTCCACCATTTATCCTTTATATCTTAAGATCCAAAAGGTGTGTATATGTCAGGGATTAACTGAGGATTTTCTGTATTTGAACTTTTTTAAAAAGAAAAAAAAAAAACGGAAAATTTGAAGCCCATCCATCATTTGGACAGATTATAATGGACTGGCGACCTGTCCAGGGTGACCCCGCCTTTTGCCCAAAACGTTCACTGGAGATAGGCACCAGCACCCTCCTGATCCCATTGGGGATAAGGGTGTAAGAAAATGGATGGAAGGATGGACTGGTGCATATGTGCAGATATTACAAAACTTATACATCTAAATGTATTTAAGGGCAATGAAAATCGCAATTTGATATACCCCGTTTTAGTTTTTTTTCTAAATTTGTATTTCAGAAATTCACATTTTGTTTATCATAACTACAGTGAGAGAAACTCTTATTTTTCTGTTAACAACAGCGCCCTCTTTTGGTACATTTATGACACTGCCTTACATGAACATAAAAAAATAAACCTACAGTCTTACTCACAGACAAAATGGTTATATAAAAACATTTTGAGATTTGAAGGCCGAACAGCGCGGCTAATTACGACTAGCACATATGAGTAAATAAACAATAATAACTCGACCTAAAATACAGTCAGTTAATAACTGTTTTAAACTGAAGGCAGGAAAAGTGTTATCTCTTTTTTTTTTATACCATTTGTAAAATGATGTATTTCCATGAGTAATATAATTAGCTTGCTTTGGATAATTTCATATAAATGAGGAACTATTAAATACAATAGTACAAAATTTACCAAATTAACATTTTTCGTTGTAAAAAAGTTATCGCCATCGTCCGCAGTCGGTGCTGCTCAGAAGGAATCGCGGTGGTACAGGATCTTTGAAAAATTAAAATAACATGTTAAAACAAACATTTAAATTCTAACTGTATTTTAAGTACAATGTGAGTGATAATGTAATTTTGGATTTTTTAGTTTTTTAGTTTAAACAACTTAAACGTTTGTGCTGACTTTCTGTTGAATTAAGTCAAAGAGATTTGAGTTATTAATTTGAAAAAAATAAGTGATCTGAGAAAGAGTGACTTAAATCTGTCATGTTAAACACATTGAATTCAGTTTTAAAAAAACGTAAATTGAGTTGTATGATCATCATATACTGAGTTGGATGAACATAATACATTGAGTAGGTTGAACTTAGTAAATTGAGTTGGAGATACATAACATATTGATTTATATAAACCTAATAAAGTAAGTTGAATTACGTGTTACCAATTGAAGCAATTCAATTAAGTTGGTTCAACTTTTTTTTTCAGTGAATCTCTGTCGAAGCTTACGTCATGACTCAGACGCAGGTTATGAAACTGGCTTGAACTCGATTATTTCAAGTAAAGTCAAAGTAAAAAGTTTCTTTAAGTTAGAGATTTGTAACTTTTAAATTAATTGAATGTAAAAAAGTAAGTCGTCATCACTAAACAAAAAATAAAATAAAATAAGTGAGATTAATACATATAAATACTTCTTTCACTTTGGCTTCTGATAATTCTGATACTCTGTTTCAAATTCATCAAATTGTTCTCATCTGTTCTATTTAGACAGTAAATTCAAAGACAAAGGTATTTATTTCTCCCTCTAGTGTTAGACTCACACGTTGTTTTGTTTTGGTTGTATTTACCCAGAATGTATTCTGCTTTTAGAATATATTTAGAGTATTCTGGTCTGTTAGCATCCTCATTTTGAACTTTTCAAACTGAGACCAAGGTTTTTAGGCAGACCAGAGTTTGCTCTTTAGGTCCACATCAGAGTTTGATTGTGCATTCACTCTTCCCCAGATGAATCAGATTTTTCAGGTAAGCAAGATAAAGTTCAATTAAGATGGACTAAAAAGGCCTGGTGTGAATGCATCCTTAATGTCTCTGTGGAAAGATTCAGACATGTGGGCTAAATGAGTCAGAACAGATTGTTTTATGTTGAGCCTTATCAGTTTAATCTGTTCCAGACTTGAAATCCAAACTGGACTTTATCAGACTCTCATTCTGAAACCAAACATCGGACGTCCTACAGTTTATTATTATAATGACCACATCATATCAGGCAGAAACAGACCCCCCATCCTGCACAACTCTGTTCCTCCTGCTTTGTGCAAATTCCCCGCAGGAAACACATCACAGTCCGGATTAAACAGGGAAAAGAAAGTCCCGAAATCATTAGAAGATGAGGACTTGTTGGAAAATTCCAAAAGGAAGTGATTCTAAGCCAACAAATCATGGACACAGTTTACCTACCAACAGTTTACATACTATATTTTGAATTCTTGAGCAAGGAAGTATTTCTCATTCTTTCATAGCACCTTTCATTTTGAGCACTGAAATCAGCTGCACAAATGTTGAAAACTTTCTCTTTGGTTAGCTTGATAGCGATCTTGAATTGTCCAGTTTAATAACCAAACAATCATGCTACAATGTTTGTATTTGTGTGAAACTGAGTCTTAACTTTAAATGAGTTGATTCTCCTGGCTGGCCCTCTATGTTTCTGAGGGTTTTTTGGCTTCATAATGGCATGTTTGATAATAATTAAAACTTCTCAATGTTTGACATTGTCTAGCAAAATGTTTTTACATTAGGCTACATGGCTACTGCATTAATATATTAATGAGTTACTCTAAGCTGTAGTTATGATATGTTGTTTGCTGCTGAGCATGATTATTTATCTAAAACAAACATTATTTTTACATCAACTTATAAGTTATGTGTAACTTCTCCAATTAAAATTGATTGCTTAGTTTCAGCATCAGTTTACATTCTCAGCTGGTAAACTCAGCCTGGTCCACATTCTCTAGTGAGAAAAAACTCCTGGTTTAAATTAAAATTGTAGCTAATTTAATTACACCTAAGATAAATTTATTTAATCCAAGAATGTCATGAATATGTGTGTATGTATTCCATCTGAAGTTGGGGTACACTGATTGTGGTTTTCAGTTTTAAAAAACCTGACCTGCTGATTTTGGCTAATACCAATTTTTTATGTCTGAAATGTTGGTACATATAGCAAAAAAGTTGCTGAGTTGGCAACAGTGGGGTCACAAGTTAGCTGCAAACATGCAGACATGAAGTGGTGGTCTGGTCTATCAGTCAAACCTCTCACTGGGGAGCAACAGAGGATCGTGGCTAGTTTATAAACCTTTGGTGAGGTAGATAAGATTGTTGGATATGACTAAGTGTCGGCCAATCACCAATCCCAAAAAGTTAAGAAAATTGCCGCCGATAATTGTATCCTATACATTATGCATGTAATGCAAATAGCACTGTCAGAAATGCTATAAGTGTATAGCAGGTGTGCGAATGATGTAATTATCTGATTGTTGATTGCAGTCAGTCCACATTATTAGCAGAACTAAAGGGCCACAAAACCAAATTTTGTTTAGGGCCCCATGGAGTCTTGGGCCGGCCCAGTTCAACAGTTTATCAGCAAAAAAGTGGATTCAGGGGTTAATTACAGTTTGACTATCAAAATGAATATAAAGTGGAAATTATTAACAGCACTTCACTTTTTCCACATTTTGCTGTGTTAGCCTTATTTCAAATAATATCAAGAGCTTAAACTAAGAAAACAAAATATTAATTTTTCAAATGTTTCCTCAGAGAACATCCCATTAATCAGAACTGCCCAAGCTTAAACTCTCAAGCAAGACACCAGTTATCTGGGATTAATTATTGATGGGGAGCTTTATTTTAAAGTCCGTGTGAAAAAGAAGCCTCCAATTTAAGGGTGAAGCTTGGTTTTATCTACAAAAACAAAACATGTTTCTCCCCCAGAGATCAGAGACTTTTACTTGTTTATTCTGATGTAGTGTATATCTATGCTTCAGTATTTTAAAGCTGGGTTATGCAACTTTTATAAAGACAAAACATATGTGTTTTTTTACATATTTGCTAAAACTGTCACTGTGTCCTGACAGTATAATATAAGACACATAATCTGTGAAAAGATAGATTTCCTCCACCTTCTCCCTGAGCTACTATTGCTGTCAAAAGAAATGCATTGCTCACACCCAAAACTACCCAATCAGAGCCAGGAGGGGGGCCTTAGCGCTGTCAATCAACCTGTATGTGCGCCGCTAAATATACTATTGGCAGAATTTTATCACAGGAAAATTGCCATCATTGGTGATGATGCTAGCCTGAGCAATCCTGACAGACTCTGCTGTGATGAACCAGCTGTAGCATAGTAGAGAGAAAGGGGGACAATATGAGCAGCATGCACACAACGATGATTGACAATGCTAAAACCCTTCTCCTGGATCTGATTGGTTGTTTCTAACTGAACTATGTATTTCTGTAGTAAGTACTGGGAGCACTGGGAGAAGGCAGAGGAGCTTGGTTTTTTCACAGATTATCAGTCCGTTATCATAATGTCACAACATAGTCACTGTTTCAACAAATATGTAAAAAACATTTTTGCTTAACAGAAGTTGCAGACCTACTTTAATGGATATGTTCCAAAGGAACAACTATAAAATAGTCCCTTATCCCAATTTGAATCCAATCTCTCTAAAGAGATGTGGGTGGGGGTCAGAAGGATGTTCAAAGCTCAGTGAATCATCTGCACAGTTTACTCAGGTCTGAACATCTGGATCCGGAATGTAACATGAGATCATGAACATATTACTAACAATATGATCAACAACATCTGATCCAAATTAAGTGATCAATAGCACCTACTCAGCTACAATTGGTCAGTAATATGAACAATAGCTGTCAAAGAGATTCAGTGAACAGAATTGGAATAAATCTTTCAGAATGTTTTCCCCTTCTGGAAAACTAGCTGGTCAAGTAATACATTAAGGTAGGAAAGGAAGTGGCAGTTTTAAGAACAAACAGAAAAAAGCAGTTTACAACAGGAACATTTATTTCATTTATTTTCTCAGTGCATTATTTCTTTTACATTTTTCACAGTAGATTTCACAATTTCCTTCAAACACTATTTCCTTCCAATAAATTCTTACATAATATTCATCCACATTCCTCATCCTCCTCCGCTTAATTTCTCATGTTTTGTCATCTCCTTCCTCCTCCTGCCCAAGCGCTTCCCTCTCAACCTATTCTTGATCTCTGTTCACATTCCTTTCACTTCCCTCTACGGACTTAGAGGTGTGTATAAAACTACACACAAACTGTGTAGGTTAAAGTTAAACTGTTCAACATAAACATTTTCTAACTGTTTCAAGATCAATTTTAAACTAAAACAAAAGTCTTTAAAGGAACAGAACCGGGATCACAACGTCAGTCTGATTGTGGGTCCTGAAGCAGCTTCATACAAAGACTGACAGAATTTCCATACACTACTGGAAGCTTTAAATCCGACTCAAAGCTTTGACTGGTAATAAATACAACAATAAATATAAGTATTGCAGCTAAAAAAAAAAAGAAAGCTTCTGTACTGGCCCATCAGTCTACAGTCTTTATCACTCCATGAATGTCTGTGTCTGGTCATCTTGAGGCAGTCTAAGCTCAGGTACATTCAGGAACACTTCATCCCCATAACTCAGTCCTATGTGTACAGCGTCCCGGCCAAACGGTCCCAGTGTGTGAAGTAAGGTGCATAGTTGCATTTTGACTTGAGGTGGTGGAGGTCATGGTGGCGTGCACCGCCATACAGGCCAAAAGGGATCAGACGGTGTGTGGCCCAGGGCAAATCATAACCACAGTGGTCCTCCACCGACAGCCAAATGTTCACAACGAAGAAGAGCATCTCTGTGAGAGGATGGCAGCCCAGAAACAAAGGGTTGGCAGCAGCAAACAGGCCCAAACTCAGTGTCTCCCAGGCCCCGGAGTACTCTGCAGTCAGTGCCGAGGTGGAGGTGTACGTGTGGTGCAGCTGCAGAAGAAGGAAAAAAGGTGAGCATAGGGAGAAAAACTTTCTGAAAGATCAATAAAAGCTACAGAATATGATAAAACCTTAAACTCTGAACCAACCTTGTGAAAGGTGCGATATAACCAGGGCACCTTGTGGTGGAGCAGATGCCAGGTGAAGCTCTGAAAGTCAAAAAGGACCAGGCATACCAGGACCTGAGCTACCATTTGAGGTAGGGGTGGAGCCTCCTGGGGCAGCAGCACTGGTCGCAGGTACCAGTTGAGCACGGTGAGTGGGAAGATGAAGATCAGGTGGTTGTAGAGGGTCAGAGACAGGCAGCTTTGCACCGTGGTCCAGCTGATGGAGCTCTGAGGTTGTAACTTGTACCTGCGCACCAAGCTCCACCTGGAGGAGAGCAGGTCCAGCAGCAGGAATGGCAGGCAGAAGATCAGGTACACAGTCAGGGAGAAGAAGACCGGGAAGAAAGGGGATCGCAGGAGGGAGGAGTGTCCTAGCAGGAAGCTCCATACTGGCTGTAACAGCATAATTCTGGATCTGGTTCAGTCTGGTCAGAGTATAGCTCAGTGGTTCAGTGTCTTAGCTCTTCCATCGTCAGCAGCTTTTATAGACAGGTCAACAGCCTATCCCACTTCTGACGCAGAGCATTCCCAGCCCCTGATTCTGTCCCATGACCTTATTTAGACTCTTCCTTTTCCTTCCTGCTTGGGAAAAATCCTCCACGTGGCAGAGGAAACTAGCTGCAGGCTACAGCATTCCTGTCTAGGCTTATCTGACTTTTGTCTTGGGATTGTTCTTCCCATCAGACCTACAATTACTACATAAATCACATTATTTCTGTAGAATGATCTATTTCTACAAAAATATATAAGATATTTCACTGATCAGCCTGCTGTTGCGTTAGGAAATCTGTCAAGTCTAACTAGTTAAATGTGCCACTGAGTCAGGATTCCCAATGATGGATAAAGTTCTTCTGTAGAAAACGACTCCATATCTACATATTCTGAACTGTTGAAAATGTCAGCTGTCAGGATGACTAGATAACTGAAGGCTTCTATAAACAACTAGCAGAACTCTGTTTAACATTAATCTTTGTTTCTAAGTGTAAACTTGGAGTTCATTTTGGAAGCAAGAATTTATCAAATTTTATAACATAAACAGATTCATTCCATTTATTTGTTCATTTTAAGCTTAATTTCATAACATTTATAATAAAACAGAGTGATTAGTTTCAGCCTTCTGCTTTGTTGTTAGAAAATTCTCTGAGCCATGATCCAGAGCAAAGAGTCTGTGTGGAGATGGAAGCCTGTCTAACATGTTACTGTCTGAAGGAGCAGCTAATCACAGATGCTGTCAGGGAACAATGAACAGATCAAAGGAAAATGTCTGCATGAATAGACATATGTGGGGGTGTGTGTGTTGTCACAGAACAGAATTAATCCATTCTTAAGTTCTGAGACCTGTTGATGTCCTGATCTGCTTCTGGTTTGTGCTCTGTCATCTGTTGTTCTTATCTTGTTGGAGTTTCCCTAGTGTTTCCTGAGGGCTGGGATTTTAGATTATTATGCTAGATAGTATTTTTTTCATATTACCCTGTTGTGAAAAACAGGTGAAGTTTATTTTGGCACTGAAAGGTGGACAGAAGTTCTGTTAGGCAGAAAGATTTCAGAATGAGAATACATAAAATATGACTGAACAAAACAAACCACACAGCTTCATACAGTTGAAACAATAAGTTAATGGAGCTGCCACTAATGAAACTCTGAAATCATCAAATTATTCATTTGAATATCCCAAAGAAGGATATTCAAATGAAGAACGTCCTCCTGACTGGTGAACTGCTTCAGACCTCCAGCTGATGGTCTGATAGTGGCGTCAAAGCTTCAGGGCTTGGAGGGCTTGACTCCCTGAAGCCCTGAAGCAGTGTCACTTAGAAGTGACGTCACTTAGAAGACACTAAGCAGTGTCACTTAGAAGACACTGCTTCTAAGTGTCTTCTAAGCAGACACTTAGAAGCAGACACTTCTAAGTGTCTGCTGGACACTTAGAAGTGACCACATACATTTATTGGCCGATTTATAGGCAACAATTTCCTTAACTTTGGGGGATTGGCTGATACATGTGAAGACAATCTTACCCACCGATCTTATCTACCTCCGCAAAGGTTTAAAAACTAGCCACTGTCCTCTGTTGCTCTTCCATGAGAGGTTTGGCTGACAGACTGCCCCACTAGTCTGCATGTTTGCAGTTAAAAGTGACCCCAATGTTGCCAACTCAGCAACTTTTTTGCTACATTTATCAACATTTCAGACAAAAAAAAAAAAAATTGGTGTTGGCCAAAATCAAAATTACCATGTAAGACTTTTAAAAGATCAGTACTCGGTGATCGGACAGAAAACTGCAAACAGTGAACCCCAACTTAAGGTGGAATAAATACACACATTCTTTGATTAACTTAATTTCTCTTAGGTGCAATTACAATATTTAAATTTTTTTATTTAATTTTGGGGTTAATTTTGATCTAGGCTGTGAGAATTCAGGCATGTCTTCTCTAATAATCCAGCTAAAAAGATTTTCTATGAAATCTGCTGTGGGCTACAGCTGGATCAGATATTAACTCTCTTTCTGTGAGAAGTGCTGACGACACTATATATATATAGACACACACATACACGCACACATACAATTAAGCTAATTGAGTTATTCCTCAATTAGCTAAAAATGAATAAATAATTTGCTTTTCAAACTTTTATTGATCCAAAATTATAAATCAGTTTCTTCAAAAAGAGACAAGCAAAAACAGTAAAACAAATGAGAACAGGCTGTGCCTCTTCAATCCCTGTCAGGTTGGTTTGGGTCTTTTGGCAGCAGGAGCTTCACCTGTTAGCAGTAGGAAGGAGAATGAGAGAAAATGTCATCCAACAGGTAAATATGGCTAAACTGCAGGAAACACTGGCAAACAGGGAAAAAGGTAAACCTAGCCAAAGAGAACCAGGGGAACAGGAACACAGGAGGAGCTGGGCAATGCATCTCTAGTCTGTGACGGTAGATTATGCATATCTCTGTAGTCTACCAACCATCTGAGCCATATTATATACACTGATAGAAAAACGATAACAGTTTATGATTTTGCCCCTCCATCACTACAGTTTGACTAACTCATTTAAGATAAAACAGAGTGATTCAGTTTGATTCAATGTGACAAGACAAGCACAGAAATGACACATTCATGAAACTTGACTTAAAAGTAAAAAAAATAAACACAAAAAAATCAGAGGCTCAAAAGTTAGAAAACCCTTTAGTTTGCATACTGTATGTGATTAACACTGCTTCATGGGGCACGGAGGTGAAGTAGGGTAGAGCATGCAACTTATTTCGAGGCCTCAGTCCTCTACACGGCTGACATGGGCTCAAGTCCTGGCCTGTTGGCCTTTGCAGCATGTCTTCATTTAAAAAATAGTTAATTGATCCCAAATTAAATGTTGTAACTCATATCAATTGAAATTCTTTAAAGACTTATTGTAGATTTTGATGGCTGTAGGCAGGTAAGATTTCCTGTAGCAGTCTGTATTAGAGCGAATTTGAAGAAGCTTCTGACTGAAGACGCTTCTTTTCTAAGACAGTTTCATGAAGAGGATGGTCAGGGTTGTCCATAATTTTCTTGGTTTTACGAAGAGTCCTTCTTTGCATCACCATCTCCAGAACTTCCACAGTCGTCCCCAGAACCAGAACAGAACCAGCCTTCTTTATCAGATGTTGAGACACTTTAGGTCCCTGGTTCTGATGCTGCTGCCCCAACAAATGATGGCAGAAGAGATGACGCTCTCAACGACAGACTGATAGAAGATCTGCAGCATCTTTGCTGCATCTTGCAGCAAAGATGCTAAGAAGCTAAGATTCTTCTTAAAGAATCTTAGCTTCTTTAAGAAGTCCAGTCTGCTCTGTCCCTTCTTATAGACAGCTTCACTGTTGCGTCTCCAGTCCTATCTGTTGTCCAGATGAACACTGAGGCATTTATGTTCCTCAACCACCTCCACTTCTTCTGTGATGGTGAAGTCTCACAAACTGTGGCCTGTTTGTCCAGGCTCAACAATGTGAGGCCATTGTTGAGCCGAGCTTGTTGTCCCATTGTTGACAACAAGCCCATTGTTGTCAACAATGGGACAACAGGCGTGTCTCAAAGACACACCTGAATTCTCACAGGTGCTGACTGGACCTGGACAGGACACACAGGTCCTGTTGCTGACAAAGCAAATCAGGCTGAATTGTGTTTCTGCATTGAAGAAATCAAAGAACATGATCCTCACAGTGTTGCCTGTTTTGTCTAGATGACAGTGAGTTTGTTGAATCAGGCGTATGATAGATGAGTCTGCATCACTTCCAACATAAAAAAGAAGAGTGCAGTGGAAAAGAGCCAAACACAACTTCCCAAGAACTCACAGTTGTGCTCTCAACATTTATCTCCAGAAGACTTTAAGTCATTTGTAAGAGCAAAATCGAAGGATCTAACAGGTGGGTTTACCCTCTCCAGCATAAAACCAAATCCCATGCTGACAGATTTTATCCCAAAAGGAACTAAACCCCACCACTGGCTAATGAACAAATGACGCTGGGAGAAACATCAAAGACAGGCAGTGCTGGAAGCTGCTTTAATTGATAAAGTTAAGTTAAAGCTACTGACACCAGTATCGAATGTGAAACCACAGACCAGACACCGGACCGAAGACCAGATCCTAAACAGAGGACATCAACTAGTTTCCGGACCACAAGTTCTGACCAGAGGCACATTTTATTTAGAAAGGTTAAGTTTCTAAATAAAATAAATAAGCAACACAAACACCACCTTCTTCGGCCAACTCTTTCCTCTTCCTCCGTTTGGTCCTCCTCATCGTCTTTACCTCTTGTGGTTTCTACATTCCCATCAACTTCAACATTCAAATCCAAAAGCCTTAAAGATGTTACTCATTGCTGTTGTCCTGGATGAAGCTAGCGGAATCAGGCCTAGCATATGACATTTACCAAGAATGTATTACAGCGTAACCAATGCTGCTGTGTAATGGTTGCGTAACAAATTGCTGTGTGACAAGATATTGTCACGTCCGAGTGACAATATCTTATTTAACTTAATAAAACCCAAATGGCTTACAGTATTTTCATTATATTGTTTTTACATTTAAAATAAATATTTCTCAAATGACGTATATTAATACAACTAATCATGGATCCCTTTAAGAAACGCCTGAGGCTTTATTTAATTCAAGTTCTGCAGGTCAGAGTTAATGTTGCTTTGTATCTGATTCATGAATGCGAAAAAACCTACTGCCAGCACAGTCCTGAAGGGCCTCTTGCTGAATGTTCCTGGTGTATACAATGCCACTAGCAGTCTTCCTGGTTTCTGAGGACAAAGAACAAAGTAAAAAATGTGATATAACAGATGAACAGACAGATGAACTCCAGATGAACAGGCAGACTGAGATAAACCAACAGGAAGCTTTTGCAGCTGCAAGGCTTCATCATAATTTACCTGCATGCAGTAAAACGGCTCTGCAGGTGGAAGACACGGCTTCTTTAGAGTCAGCATCTGACAAACCAAACAGCGCCCCTCTGAGAGACTCGTCAGGTACACAACACACCAAGTATTTCACTGCAATACACTGAATCCACTTCCACACTTTACTACACAGAACACTGCACTGTTTTACAGGAAGACCATCACACTGCTGAACTGCTGCCTCTCTCACTGTTCCTGCTCCACTCACTGGAGTCTGATGCAAAGCTTTGATTTTCATGTTCCTTCACAGTGGGAGGGACCTATCAGACAATTATCACCAGCTGGAGGATACAGATTAATGATGTCATAAGGTCCTCTAAGCTCCAAAGCCTTAAAAAACACACAAACACAAAGTTAGAGAGCCATGCTGGCACCAGAGGACCAAACTGTCTCTTTGACGTTTAATCATGGATAAAATTTACCGGCTGTTGTGGGGTATTAACGATAGGTAACAAATGTAATTTGATGTTTTGCATCATTAAAAAATATTAACAAATAGTACTTAGTGTTACTGAGTGTTACTAGCGTTAGCAAATAATAACCAGCATCAAGGACTTTGGTTAATACAGATTGACTGGGTTCTATCCACACATTATTGATCACTGACCTTCTCAGCTGCACTTGAGACAATGACGTTCTGAAAGAGAAACAGCTTTCAAAATTTCAGTTGGACGTCACATCATGTCGCAGCTCGCAGAATCATATGCAAGAACACCAACCTTTCCTTTGCAGCTTTCCATCAAACAAACAGCATTGGCAATAGTGTAACGCCTCAAGGTGGAGTCCCTGAGTGCTGAGGCATATGATACCTCAAACACCACTCCTCTGTCAATGGCCTACACAATGAGAAATGCAGTAAACACTCACATACAAGGAAGCAAAAGCCAGGAAACTTGGAATGAGGTAGTCACCCCGTTTATGGGCGCTCTCTTGAAGAAGAAGGGAAGTTTCTCTGTCACCGAGATGCAAATGATGTCAACGTCACCCAGCATGCAGGTGGTCTGTCACAAACACACAGTGTTACTATAGATTACTCCATTAAAACTATCAGAGTGCTCTTAGCTCGGAGGACGTTTTTCAGCATTGATGCTTTCAGACAGACGGTGGCCCTGAGGGACAAAGCAGAGACACTTCCTAAAGACTCTAAGTTTTACACTGCAGCCTGAAGTGACAAAAATCAGATTTTTTTTTCTCTTATGCGAGCTGTATCTGAATTTTTTTCATGACAGTTTGATCAACACAGATCGAATATTTACCAATGCAACCCAGGCCACTTGTATATGTGGTTTTAAATCCGATATGTATCTCAACTTTTCAAATGTGACCTGGCCGCTTTCACCCAGACTGTAAGTCAGTGATACTCGACAAACATCACTGATACACACAAGCAGGAAGAAAACAACCACCATGGTGGACAATAACGAGGGTTAAGTTGTTACTGAGCTGGCTCCGGTTGGACAACTACTTTTAAACTACAACATATGTTCCACCATTTCCCTCCATGTTTACTTCTACCAACACTGAGCATGTGTTCTATGTTTGACGTTACTGTGCAGTCTACTATGCATCTGCACATAAGTTACATCTATTTAGAAATATGAACAACCACATAAAAAAATCCTAATTGAGGAATAAGGCCTGCAGTGTGAACTTAACCTAAGATCAAAACAATTCTGGCCCTTTTGACGCATCAGCAGCAAATGTTTCTGAAAAGTATAATCATTAATGTGAACCTGCATAGGAGGTCAATCCTGTCCTGCCTCTCCTTCTGCGGAATTCCTGCTTGGTGTAACTGAACTAACATTTGGGTGCCAAGATCAAGGCTGAATCTCGCTCTCCTCCTTCCACCTAACCCTCATCCTGACATTTCTTCTCAGCTTCACATTCCTGTGAAATGGAGGTCAGCAGGGAAAAATAGCAGCTTTACTATTACTTGTTTTTCTCAAATGGAGCAGCCATAATTTCCACATGGCGAACTGTATGCTGTCTTTTGGCCAACAGTGAAAACTTTGTCTCTTTAACACTAGGTGAGTTAAAAACAAACAAACAAACAAACAAACAAAAAAAAGAAACACAGTGAAGCATCATCCTGCTTCAACTCAGATTAAACACAGGGTCAGTAAATCTCACATGGAAGAGCTTCTCAGTGGTCGGTTGGACGGCCAGGAGGTCAAAGGCACGATACTCTGTAGCACTTGGCCTCTAGGAGAGCAAAACACAAAAACACAAATCACAACTTCATAAAACAATACAAAGCTTCCATCTGGTACTCTGATCAACATTCTCCAATGGAAAACTCACAAAGTGACTGGCCTCTGACATCACCACTGTTAGTCTATTCAGTACTTTGATTGGACGAGAGCGACCCTGTACCACAGGCAGCTGACCAATCAGCTCACTGATCGGCACTGGTGATGGAACTTCCTGTAGAGGGGAAACAAACAGAGTTTACTGATCAGTGACTGACAGGAGTACAGGATGTGTCAGTAACAGCACAGCAGCTGACCGCACCTGTTTACTCTTAGTTGTGGGTTCAAATACATAGTTGATGGCGACAGTGGAGAATCCCACTGCAGAAGGAACAAACACACTATGATTAAAAACAGTAAACCTAAAGTGGCTTAATTAATGGTTGAAATGTCTCATTAATTTTATCAAGGTTGATTAATATTTAATCATGTAACTGTAGATTTCTGGAGACACACCCAATAAAGAATCTCATAATTTCAATCCAGCATATGTTTTTGTTGGGAATAAAAATAAAGTGCCATATTTGTTCAGCAAATCGGAGTAGTGGTGTTTTATCTGGTAGCATCTGTGTGCTATAAGACAGTTTATGTCTTGTTGGGATTGCACTTCTGTGATGAATCAACCCTGCTGTGGCTCTAGGCTGGATGTCAAGTAAGTTGGTAAAAGATTTTTCGAAATGCAAAAGGCTTTATCACTCCATTGGACTAAGTGGGTGGATGTGAAATGGAGAGAAGTTGTTCTCACCGCACAGTTCAGCAAGTTAGAATCGTTGTAAAGCCGGATTGCAGCCCGGATTGAATTAAAACTCCCTTTTGTTGCGCATTTCTGCCAGTGGATTTGACTCATCATGCAGGGCCGGTCTAAGGCTGTATGAGACCTGGAGCAGAATTTGACTTAGGGGCCCCTCTTGCTGCTAAAAATATTATCACCTCTGAAAGCTTCTGTGTCAGATTAGTGAAATCTGGAAGAGAGGGAGTAGTTGGCCAACATAAAAAGCAATAAGTTATAATAGCAGTTTGCTAATTTGTACTTGTGAACAAACAGAGCTCAAACTCAAAGATTAATCTCATAGCATCAGATTGCAGCTATGGTAACAAAACAATTTAACATGAATATTATTCTTTTAACTTTTACAAAGTAAACTTGCAGCTCCTTAAAATCTTACATATAAATGTTAAACAATTTAAAATCTTTTAATTTATGTATACTGAAACCACTAAATCAAATTTAGCAGCATTAATCATCTCAATAAACAAATGTTACATTTATATATCTCTGGTCTGTGTTAAAATATTAACATTTATGGGGCTCCCGAAGCCCTGGGAGACCATATGGAACTGCTGACTTAATTTGGATTAAACAGAAGTGGAAGACTTCCGGGTATGACCGCAAGGTAGAAGGTCGAGTTCCACACTGCTCCTGACAAAAATCCTGAAATTTCCCTTTTAAAAATTACTGGACGCTACAACAACGGTAACCAAGTTCGAGTTGGATGAAACTATGCCAGGCCCTGGAAGACCGAACGAAGATAAGTCAAAAATAACTACGCAATCCAAGTTGACGGACTACGGTCCACAAAACGTGGAGCTTAGCACAAACGAG
>CAEFZY010078727.1:0-13654 GCA_903066815.1 Brachyrhaphis roseni
GAATAGCATAAGCTAAAGCTAATGTTAGCCACAAAGTTTAAAGAAAGTAAAACTCACCTTCATATCTGTGAATGTATAACGAGGCTACATCTTAAAACCTTTCTCCAGTTTATTTGTTGGGTCTTCGGATTGATGTACATTATTAATTGTTACCTTGGAAAAGCCCTGCAAACACCCGGTGTAAAGTGCCGTTTTCAATAGATGGGAAAGAATTGAGCTGCTTTAACCTGAACGCAGAAGCTTACGTGCAAAGAGCCGGTTTGGAAAGAAAAGCTAAGGTATATTATTAAAACTTTAAAAACGTTTCCTCTGTACCGTCTGTATGTAGGCACATGCGGCTTATAGACCTGCGGCTTAAGTATGTACAAAAGGGGTTTTCCCTTTAAAATGTGCTGGGTGCGGCTTATAATCAGGTGCACTATATAGTCCGGAAATTATGGTATTTGGAAGTAATTTAGCACAAACGCAAGGCAGAGACGGGCATATAGATGACCTGATTAGCAAAGAGCTCGCCTGCTTAGAGCAGAGAGCATTATTCCTCCAGAGATCAGTGATCTGTCACCAGTATGTGAAGACTGAGGAGATCAGCTGACAGAAGAAGCCTGCAGCACTGTGCAGACATGGTCTGATGCTGAAAGCGGTAAATCCATGAAGACGCCCACTCCGCATGGGAAAGAGTGTCATTTACCCACCGACTGACTGACAGGCCAAACTAACAAGTTTCACAGAAGACATCATCTTTTATGCTTTCTGATTTTTCCCAGTTTACCCCAACCCTTTGCATATTAAATCATTCACATAACTACTGCTGGACTGCACATGTACCAGACCAGGCTGTTCCCCCTGGGTGTCAGTCAGTGAATAGCAATGTGCAGCAAGCAGAAGTCTGATGGCATCTGAACATCTGGATGAGAGCCAGTGAATGGAGCAGAAGGAAAACTTGAGCGACATTCTGGCTACAAACTGAAAAGTTTGTATAAACTGTTGACGTTTTCCATGTAGTGCTGCAGTCAGGATAATAAATATAATCTGCTAAAGGCTACGTTTATTGTTTACCAGCTTATTGTAAAATGCATCAGATCTACTGTGTTTTGGTTTTAGTACTTTTCAGGTTATTAGTTTTGCATTGATTTCTTTGTTTTATTTATTACTATAACTATATCATTCATTAGATTAAGCATCATTGTAACTTAACAAAAATGAAATCCTTCTTTGTGACTTTTTAGGATGTAAATAAATTATTTTTGATAAATGTAAAAATCCTTTTATTCCCTTATTAAATAAAGTATGCAATAAGATTTTTATTAAGTCTCCAGTCAGAGACTTCAGTAACCCTTTATTTGATGGAGTGTGCTTAAGACGGACATGACACTGTCATAAACGTGACATAACACCTGAACATGAACATGAAGTAGATTTCATGAATGTCTATGACTGTTGTCATGAAGTGTCATTCGGTAAATAATGACAAAGCAAAGTCGAATTAAAACTTGCATCAAAAGTAAATTAAAATTGTCACCTTTGCATTATAAGAGTGATTATTTACAGAATGACACTTCATGACAACAGTCGTAAACATTCATGACTCCTTCGTCTTCATAACAGGTGTCATGTCATGTTTATGACACACCGCATAAAATCGCTGTAAAACAGACTGCTAAAGGAGATTCTTCCTGCTCTGAAGAGAATTGTACGAGTTACAGGCTCACATTTCCTTCTGGGATTTGAATTATCCATCAAAGAGAGAGAATTTGGAGAAAAAAAAATTTAATAAAACAGAAAACCTTGAAATAACAATATTGGGGCCAATTTTCCTCCAGTTTATTTATGTAGCACATTTAAAAACAACCACTTTGACCAAAGTGCATCACAAAGAGTAAAAATAGACAAAGTTCCAAAACACATCAGTAAAATCAACAAGAACAATAAGATAAAAAAAAAAAGCTGCAATCAATCAAACCAGTCTGATGGAGCTCAAACTTGGATTTAAAAAATGAGTTTTCAGGAGAAGCTTTAAAGACTGCAGCATGAATAACAAGGGGCGGCTTGTAGCCTACAAAGGCTCCATCCCCACTGTGCTTTAATTAGGCCATTAGCCGCAGTAAGAACATCTGTAGAGAAAATCTCAGAGCACTTTTTGGACTCTTAGTTATGAAGGACAGTTAAAAAAGAGTGCCCAACCATTTAAAATGCAGTAAAAGAATTATATATACATAGTTAATAAAACAGAATAACACTCAGATTTATTATCTTTTTTATTAAGACACAAATACATAAAGAGAAGAATCCATTGTAAGCCACATTGCTAACAGAAGCCAACATTTTTAGTTTGTTCATGTCACCATTTCTGAAATGTGCGGACGGTCTCACTGCACATGGAGAAAAGCTTAAACTTCCGATCAGGAAAACCTCAGTCTGGTGAAGCAAAAACACAGACTGCTGCTTCTGTGGGCAACAGAAAGTCAGTGTCAGTTTTGAAGAATGCTGCATACAATAGCAGCACAGAGGGGTTTGAGCACAAAAATGCAAAGTCATCGAAGTAAATATCGTTACAAGTCTGTGCACTTTTATGCATCTTCTCCCATTAATATTCTCTGCAGTGCAAAAGACTTACAATAAATCAGAACACCATCACAACACAAGACATGTTAATCTTTTCATCATGTTCCTTTTTTTTTTATAATACAATAAATAATATATTGCACAGATAATAGCGTCGTTTACATAGCAATGCTTAATAACATTCAGGTTCAGCAGGTGGCTGCGTTTTTACTGATAAAGAAGAATCAAGCCTCTCAGTAGGGAGGTAGGCACCAGCACACAATCACAGAGAACGCTATGGAGCTATTTGTACATTCATGTTTTTACATGGCAGCAGCTCAGCTCAGCACACAGGGGAGATCAACGTGGAGCACAGAGACAGAACAGAGCAGGACGGAAAACCTCACGCTCTGGTCTGAGGAAACGGTGCTGCGCTTTTACACACAGGCAGATTTCAAGAGGCTGGTTGGCTGGTAACCATGACGCTGATGCAGACACAGGTGCAGCGTGTTGACGGCTGCTGTCATTATTTTATACTTGTGCAACTCTGGGTTTTGTCGATACAAACGCCATAAAATAAAAAAAAGATAGATGGTGAGTTTTCCTTTTTATTTGTGTCCAAAAAGTTGATCAAATAGACATGTTTACACGGTATGAATTGTTCAAAATATGAATTATAATTTATGGATCAATCAACATTGGCTGAGTTTCCATTACAAATGCTTTAAAAAAAAAAATTCTAATTGGTCAATTGATAGTTTGAGGCTGGACCCGGCCACTCCTTCTTTTTTTTTTTTGTTAAAAATTAAAGTTGCTCAAAATTATTGTTGATGCTGATTTTTGAGATTCAGCCTTCCCCGCCCACAACTATCATCACCAGAAAAGGCTCTTACTTATTTGTATGTATAGGTCAAAAATCAACCTTTATTTTTTGTAAACAAAAACAAAACAACTGAATTTTTAAAGCTGGCATTTAGGCAGTTCCGAAAAACAAACACAACAACATGAATGTTTGTTGTGTTTGTTGAATCACATAAAATTAATCACATAATTTTATGTGATTATGTGCTGATAATCACATAAAAAAAAATAAAATAAAATAAAAAAAAACTGGACAAAAAAATTTCTGGAAACATAATGTTTCTACAGAAATACAAAAAAACACCTTTGTGCTTCACACTGAGCAGAAAATAAATAGATCCTCCAAAGGTCAGGCAATATGTGAGACAGCAGGATAAACGTGTTACCCCCTGGAGTGAAGCAGGGATTTGTAATTATCTTGGAAATCGTTTATGAAAGAGGAGATGGCTGTTGTGTGTGCTTTTGTGGTTGCCATGTCTGCTTTTAACAGGTAATTTGAGCGTGAGGACCATTAGTCAGAGGACTAAGTGTCTGTCACCCCGTCCTGCTGCTTTATCATCATTTTTTTCTACCTTGTTTTTGGTGTTTCTCATTCACATTGTAATACGACATACATGACGAATTAGTCACCGGATATCATAGTGCTTTTCCACCTAGAGTGGAGGCAGCGCTTTCATCTGCAAGTCTTTGTCAGACCTCTAAAAGGGGGCAGTCGCCATTTACTTGGATGGTTTTTACCTTCAACATGCTGAACAAAGCCAAACAAAAGGCTCTGCCTCCCCACCACATAGTAATCAGTGCAGAACTCTTCATGTGTGCAAGACAGTAATAATCCTCTTAATGCAACATCACTGTTCCTGTCTCCACACAAAGACTTCTACATTCTGAAAGCTCTGGAAAACCGAGCAGCGAAAATCACTGGTTCGAGTCATCCTTTCCTTTTTTCCAATCCACCATGAAGTGTATACACTGTTACGTCCTTCATGGCTGCAGAATTCTTCAGGTTCCAGTGAGACAATGAAATGTAGGTTGGTAAGAATCCAGAAAGCAAAAATGATTTTTTTTTCATGCCAAAACGAGTCTAAATTTATTCATAAACTGGGATTATGTATTTGGTCTCCAAACTGACTCAGCTCACTTTTCACATTTGCAACTGAACTATAGAGCGTGATCGCCTCCTTTCCACTGAGAAAATATACTTTTATGACTTAGTTTTGAATTATTTTTAATCTGTATTGTGCATCAATAGCCCATAACTCACAAACATCACTGGATAATGATTAAGTGCATTCTTTCACAGTTAACAAACCCTCAGTCTATAACACTGCCTGTCATGACAACTTTTTATTAAATCTTCATACATGTGAAAAAGACTCAAGTTTCAGATCAAGAGTCCAAGTCAAGTTGGAAATCTTTTAGTCTCAAACTTTAGTTGTATTCACCGTCTGATTAATTTAGCTATTAATTACCTGACCTTCTCAAATGGGAATACATTTTATTCATTCACTTATGAATAAAATGTATACATGTATATATGGTTTCTGTATCGTTAGTTGCTCAGGTCACAAGTTTCTGTGCAAAAGTTTTAAACCAGGCCGTTTTCATCAAGAATTCAAGCTCTATTGCGATATTTTAAATGAAAAATCTCAAAATTGTTTTATTATAATTACCTTAATTTGTGTTATTTATGTAATCCATCTGCTCGCGATATATTCTGTTTGGCCACTTTAATTAAAACATGGTCAAAGATAAAGTTTTTCCTTACAAACATTTCAAGACAGTCTGAATCTTTAGAAAATTTGTTAGAAGTGTTTTTAAAATGTACACATTGTGTTCTTGTATTCTTCTTTTCATCACTCATATTGTAAGGCTTGTTTTAATTAGCACTTTTCTGTTCTTCTGTTCAGCAGAAGATGCATTCAGTGTTTGCTTTTTGTAAATAATGAGGGAAAAACTGTCTCCATAAATCATACAGATGCAGCAGCTGAGCTCTGGAGTTACTGCAGCGACAACAGAAAACATTTCTCCTCCACAACGCTCAACGCCGCTTCTCTGACGGAGACAACACATTTCATTATTTGCATTTATTACAAGTCACCTGTCACCTGTGTGCGGGTGTGGGCTGGCACTGAGGAGCAGACAAACATCCAGACCAAGACGCACGCCTCTAGCGGCGCCTTGATTCTGACGAATTTCAGGTGTGGAAATAATTTGGCTTAAGAACTCTTAATGAGCTTATGATGCGCACAGATGTCATATGAGAAAATGAAAGAAGCACAAATTATTAGTGCTTTCACAGAGCTTAGTGTCAGCGTAGAGACACGGACAGTTTTCAACTGAAGTGTAATTAAAAAGCCCGTGTCTACTACCGGCTGCGTCAACTCTACTGTGAACAAAGTAAAAAAAAAAAAAAGAGTTAATGTGCAACACCTGAGTGTAGATCTCCGATTCTCATGTGCATAACATTTTACAGTATGTGTGTAATCACCCCACTGATCAATATAACTGGACTCCAACAAGTTCATTAAAGCGTTTTCTCCCTGATGCAGCTGTTAAAGTGGACTAGATGATCTTGAGGCAGTGTCTGATTTCAACTGTTTATAGAACTTTTTTTCAGTGTTCACTTTTAACTCCATCACTGGATTATGTTAAACTGCTGTAACAGTTTCCTTTCAGGAAAGCATTGAATGCTCCATGCTTTTTGGACCATTCAAAGTACAGGTTACCACTAACATGAGAAAATGAAGAGTGCTGTGTCCGGACACGGTAGGACAGTTTTGTTGGGGCGTTACTGAATAATTTTATTTATTTACTTATTTTCATATTTAAAGCTGCGGTAGGTAACTTTCATTTTTAAAAAAAAGTCTATGTTTTTTACATATCCGTTAAAATTGTCATTATGTCCTGACAGTAGAATATGAGAAATAATAATCTGTGAGAAAACAGAAACACTCTCTGCACCGCCATGTATCCACCTTCACAGAATGAGTTAAGGCTCTCTTCTTGCTAACATCTGAACAATCAATTACATTTTATATCTATAAATATCATTGGCTGCTTAAACTGTTGCTTAGATACAATCTTTTCTAGGTACAACAAACAAAATCCTTCAACTTTTCTTTTTATTGTACTTGCTGTTCCTGCTGTTACTTTTTTACATTTAAAAACCATTACAACAACAACAAAAATGGTGTTGATTCAAGCATATTCCAAAACCCCTGAACATTGCATTACAACGACTTCATGTTTTATCCCCTATAGCGCTGAATTCCATTTCTAAAAGTTTTGGCCTCCTTTTGTAACGTCAGTGAGAACTCCCAGGATCCTGTCGGAGTTGTCGGCTTCATTGCCCAGTTCGTTCCGCCACTGGGGTTAGTCCTAATTGCCAAGGATGTGCACATCACAACTTTGAAGCAACACTGGCTGCCTGGGGTTGCCATCATCGGCAATTAACAGTGAATATCTAAGCTCTCTTTCAACCTGCATGGCTCACTTGACAGAAGTGAAATAGATTTGTCAGGCTACCTTGTCGGTCACAGTCTTGTAGGGTAGGATAGTAATCTCATTGATTAGAAAAGGAGAACCAGAAGAAAAGCTAAACCACACAGAGAAGGGCAGGTCAGGGGAGAATGAAAGATGGTTAGATTTCTGTGACGCATTTTTAAATGACTCGTGATTTCGGATGGGGCTGGTAGAGCGTTTGGATAATGTACCTAATAAATCAGCCTCTTTGTGTGTGTTTGGGATGCAGTGCATTAGTGCATTAGGAAACACTTCACTGTTTCTGGCTCCATTCTGGCTCGTCCTTTTTAACAGTTGGCGGAAAAACAAACACCCAACTAAAAACTGTTTGGACCGAAACACGTAAGTGGCAAAAAAAACAACCCAAAACAAAACACAGTCTCCATGTGCTGGATGTTGAATTTCCGGAACCAGCCTCAGTTCAAGTTCATTCATCCAACTTCATTTTTTGTGTGTGTGCGTGTGTGTTCTTTTTCTCCATTTTTTCTTTTCAGAACTTACCGGTGAGGGAGCACAGGTTGCTGCAGGCGTTTCTTAAGCTGTAGCAACAGATTATCTCCTTGAACGTCTTCCTCATCTCCTGACTCCTGAAGGCATAGATCAGCGGGTCAATCACGGCGTTGCACATGATGAGGATAAGGTACATGTTGAAGTGGGACATGAAGCACACGCAGTATAGGTTGCGAGGGCAGGAGATCATCAGGATGAGGTGCAGGAAGAAGGGGGCCCAGCAGACGATAAAGATGCCCAGGAGGATGGTGAGGGTGATGGCGCCCTTCATGCTGGTGCGCTGGTGGATGGAGTTGTAGCCCGGCAGTGCGGCGATCCGCTTGACATGCGAGCGGGCCAGCATGAACATGTGGCTGTAGAGAGAGGCCATGATGAGCAGCATGGCAAAGAACATGGACACCAGGCAGATGATGACAGGAGTGGTCTCAGAGTAGATGATGAAGACGATCCCACAGCCGGTGCAGAAGGTCCAGATTCCTCCAATGATGCAGCCTGCTCTCCTCACTGTCATGATGTTGTGGTACCTCAGAGCATAGAAGATGGTGACATATCTGTGGAGGGAAGCATGTCATACATACATAGTTTGTATTTCAATTCATGGTGTGAAATTATGGAGCAAGTTAAATGAGGAGTTAAAACAAAGTCAAAATTTTATACAATATCAGAAGGAAATATAAGGAGGTCATTTTCACAAGGTATAGAAATATGGGGAGAGATAGCACTAATGTGTGAGTGTGTGTGGTTAATGATGTATGTATGTATGTATGTATGTATGTATGTATGTATGTATGTATGTATGTATATATTTAGACATATACAGGCCAAGATAAAGTGAAAAATTAATTAACCTATGTTTTTAAAATTTTATTTAATAATGAGGATCCATCTGAAAATACTGTATGAAGTATTTAGTTTGTAAGTTTCTTACTTCTCCCTAGTCCTTTTTGAGCATGTTAAGATTATTGTTGTGATTTTATAATGCTATCATTTTTGAAAATAAATAAAAAATAAATAAAAATAAATAAATAAATAAATACAATATCACTTACCAGCTTTCTAGAGTTATCTTTATAAGGTTAAGGGTGTTTTTACACCTGACAGTTTTGAGGACAGATTTGGGACCAAAATTGCAACATTTGTTCCATTTTCAGCTGCTGTGGTTCACTTTAACTCTGCACTGTGTCAAACAACCCAAATCCTTTGAAAAACCTGTTCCTTCACTCGCCTGTGGTGGCGCTACACCAAGAACTGTTGAAGGAAACAACACTAGAACCTCTGAAGAAGACACTGAGCGCAAATTCCTTCTTCACGCAATGTAAACAAAAATGAACTGCAGATTTTAGCGGTTGTTGGATTTCCCCTTTGTCTTTAACAAAAAGTCCTTCTCCCTTTAGGGCAAAGCTTGCACGTTTGTTTTGGTTGTATGAACTTTGTCACATCAAGATTTGAGTGTTTATATATATATGTTTTATGATTTTCCTCTCATATGATCTCTTGATGTTCTACTTTTATTAAAATAATAACAGAGATAAACATTTTAGTCTAACAGGAGACAAAAATAGATATTGTGATCTGGACAGAGGTTTGTATAAATGCAGACCTGTAGAGGTCAAAGGAGCTGGTATTATACATGAGAGCAAGTTTTACAGGTTATGTGTGCATAGAAGTGTTTCATTATTGTTTCCGGGTGCACAACTTGGTGTTGTAAGGTTATCATAGTCCTTTGGAAAAGCAGTAAGTAACACCATGAACTTTTTTCCATTTCATTAAACTATGGACCTATATTTAACCAGATATGTCCATTGACAACAAATTCTCATTTACAAGAACGACCTGATCAGAAAACATGAAAACATCCTTAAAAAGTTAAACATACAACAGAAAACCATAAAACAGATACAAAAAAAATAAATATACAATCATATTCATACAGACTAAACCAGGTTTAGGTTTAGTCAGTAAAATGTTTACATTTTACATATAAAATGTAAAATGTAAACAAAAAAAAACCTTTACATATTTTATAGATACATTTTTAATTTCCAAATTTTCTGACTCACCCCAACATGCAAGATGCTCAAAACTCACGGTCAACAGTTGAATTTGTCCAGAGGTTAATTTACACACAGGAAGAGTACATTGAACAAGGGTGAACATTAATGAATGTAACATCTTACAGACTTTTACTAAATTATACATCATTTTCTGTCCACCTGGCAATTTTTTGCCATGTTGTTTTTGTCAAATGACATAACTGAAGTTTTCATTTGTAGCGTGACAAAATGTGGACAACTCAAAGGGTTAAAAACACTTGTGTGGCACATTGAAATGGTCCTACCTGTCCACGGCGATGGCCAGCAGGCTGCACATGGACGCCACAACCGAGATGCAGATCATGGAGTCAAACACATTGTCCATCTGTCTGATGAAGTGCTCCTCCACCACCAGTTGCCTGTTGGTCAGCAGGTAAATGATGATGGTCTCCCATGCATTGGACACGCTCACCAGCATGTCTGCCACAGCCAGACTGCAACCAAGCAGACACGGTTAATAACTGACGCTTTTGGCCAAAAACACACATTCCTAAAGTTTCTGCACAGACGTGCTTTCACCAGCAGCCAGCAGATAAGCTGGCAAACCTTCCTGCTGAGCAGTGATGCATTTAAATCCCTGCCTCCCAGCAGGAGAGCCAGTTAAATCAATCAATGAGTTATTGTGAAACCTTCCCTCTTTGCTGCGTTGAGACATTTTCTTGTCGCTCATGTAGCGAGGCCGATCCTAACTATGATTTATGGGGGATAAATTGATACCGCTGGCAGATGCATTTTGCTTTAAAGCAGCATGTTAGCAGGTGTTTGAGGCAACAGCCTTTTGAGCTAAATCAAGGGGTTCCCAAGTCCAGTGCTTGAGAGTTTCCACCCTACACATCTAGAATCATCCCCTTCTCTACTGGAATCTCAGTGCATGGCTCATTTCTAAACCTCAATGGAGCTGAATGGTATGATGATGAGGGAATTCAACCATTTCATTCAGGTGTTCTGGAGAATCACGGCTGACTTTTAAGGAATCAAACGGAATCCAACAAAACATATTAGTGTTGTTTTGTTGTACCTGAGCTTTCATTGTCCACTCCTTCTCTGGTGGTGGATATGTGGCAGGGAGAGTTTTCTTCTCCTCTCTCTGAAGGTCAATACACATTTTGGAAACATAGAGAAATTTCTTTGACATCATTCTGTTCTTGCATCTTAACGTCTTGGGACTTATTTCAGCTTATTCTTCTTCTGGGCACGGCTTCTTTTTTGTGGTGTCCAAGAAAAATTAAGTGGATTTGTGCTCCAGTGGGAGGGACCTATAAAGATTTCCTAGAAGTTTTTTTCCTTAAGCTCTTGTGAAGCATGAAATGTCCTGGTTAGAAAGAAAAACTTGTTCTTGTCACCCTGAGTAAAAGAACAGACATATTTGTTCTTGCAGAATATGTACAGACCTTGTGTCGGAGGATCTTTTTACATTACTAACCATCCTAAATCTACATTTAAACTGTTTGAGGGAAGCAAAGTAAGATGGGTAAATTGCAAGGTGAACTTGTTCTGCAATGACTTGCAGTCAATTACAACGGTAGAAGTATAAAATGTTCACATTTCAAGAGCTACCATTTTAACAAATATTTCAAAACAGTTATACAACAGGACTTAGTAAAATTTTTAGATTTTACTAACTCTTTCACATGATTAATGTTAGATTGGGGGAAATGTGCTGCTTTTTGAATCTTTTAATCTGTTCTATGTTTTCACACAGGTGATATTTATGGAATAAGTGATCTGACTACAGGTCACTTAGTAGTCAGGGATATAAGTGTCAAATCAAAAATTTGATTAAGCTGTTAATTTGTGATTTAACAAGGTGCATTTTTATATTGGAAGAGGTTTGTTTTGAAATCAATCAATCAATTTTTATGTGTGTAGCACATTTCAGCAACAAAACATTTCAGAGTGCTTTACATCATAAAAACACAAAAAACACAAAGTCATGCAACATAGAATCAACAATTGAAACATTTAGTGCCATTGTTAAATTCTTCAAACATTATGTTTCAAAAGGCTCTAAGTTGTAACGTTCTGGAAGCTTGTTCCAGATTTGTGGTGCATAGGAGCTGAAAGTTGCTTCTTCCTGTTTGGTTCCTGGGATTCTGAGAAAAACTCATTAAGAAGTGAAATGATCATTTGAAACCTGATTGTTGTGTTTACTCAGCTTGTATTCGTCTGATACGAAAATTTGCTTGATGATCTGAAATACAGGGGGAATAAAACCAGAAGAAATCCATCAAGTGCTTGTTTAGAGCCTTGTAACTGTTGGAAACAGCAGTAATGCATTTATAAGGTTTTCTTTAAAACTAGCTGGCTCAGATCCTCAGTGTATTTTATTTTATATTTTCTTAGAAGAAAACAACAGCTGCATATTTAATCCGCCCTGGAGAACAAAGTCAGTTACTGCCTGACACTGAGCTCAAAACAACAAAGCGAAACAGAATGAACATTCAAAACGAACGGCAGTGATCCTTTAATCTGACTGTATCAATGTAGGAGTTATTGTTACTGTCAAAACAGGTCCTGCCTCCAGGTGAATAGGAATCTGAGCATCTTTGAATGTCAGTGGACTTAAGATGACCAGATTCTCTGTTCTAAGGGGGAATGATGTGTTCTGAGTCAAACTGCCTGTAAATGCTTTCTAAACGCTCCACAAGAGATTTCGGTGTTCCAGCAGTCATTTCAACCATCTGAAGTTTATTTTTTTTGTTAATCTGCACAACGTGAAGACACTTTTCCAAAAAATAAGAAAAAGGAACTCAAGGACAAGTCCAACATTGATTTTGACTGTTTTGCATAAAGAAGCTGCTGATGCTTTGTGCTGTGGATTTGTTATTGAATTGTTTGGCAGTAACAAACCCCAGCATGATCCACGTTTGTGTCACCTCAAAGTCTTACATAATACAGAAATCACAAAAGATGACGCAAGTAAACGTCTTATCGTACTACATCCAAAAATCCAAAATTCGTCGAAATCATATAAGTTTTACTTCATTGTACATTTTGTACTACAATACAAAGGACTCATGAAATGCAAGGCTAGAATTTAGAAGAATGTAGTAAATCCTTTCATGCAGTCCCTATAAAATTAATAATTCCAACCTCAGTGAGACATGAGATATTACATAATGTTATCAATTAAACTAAAAACTAGACTAAAATGCAAAACCAGGCTGTGAGGTGCCATCTGTTTTCTTTATAACAACAACCTTTGATGCAAGGAGTTTTCTAGGTTCAGCATGAGAGGTTCTGACTTCACCACATCCAAGAAACACAACTTATCGTCTTCTCCCGAAGAGTGCAGTGCAACCGAATTAAACTTAGAAAGGTCTTGGTAAAAACATTTAGAGAAATGTGTAGTGACAAGAGGACCAACAAAGAAGGCATTTATGTCCAACAACAGAGAAACCTAAATGCTGCAGGAAGTAGAAAAATGAAAAAGATTGGACCAAAGTGAAGTTCTCTGATCTGTCTGTTTATTTGTTCTGGACACACGCTGAGAATCTTTATCTGGAGAGAAAAAGTTTTATAGTTTATAAAACTTGTTCTGGTGCAAAATTCAATAACATTAATAGCAAATATTTACCTGCAGACAAAAAAGTACATGGGTGAGTGGAGGTTCTTGTTCTTCACTATTGCCGTGATGACCATGATGTTTTCCACCAGTGAGATGATCCCCAGGATCAGAAACACCTGAGGAGAGAACACAGGACGTATGGGTATGAAGAAACGCTAACCCAGGTCAGGGGTCGTCATGGGTTCAGGGTCAACGTTGTCAAGAAAATCCGAGGTCATCCCATTTCCCCATGCTGGAGATTTTAGTTTAACAGTAACAATAAATAAAGTTACCTTTAAAATGAATCACATAAGTGACATCTAGACCCAACAGTAGACTTAGACTTCATTAAAATAAATCTGGTTGTGTGTGTTGTTTTTGTGTCTTGCAAACTTTGCTTTATTTCTACTTATTTTCTCTATCTAATCATAAAAAATCATAGTCAGTAAGTCAGAGAGATGAGACAGGAAAAGCAGGTTTCCTGAGAAAAGAGGAAGTAAGTTTCCAGCCTGCAGATTTATAAATAGATGAGACTGCTCCTTATTTTAAAGCATGAAAGTTTTAAAGAATAAAACCTGAA
>CAEFZY010078728.1:0-27229 GCA_903066815.1 Brachyrhaphis roseni
AAGCAAACCACTGTGAATCAAACCCATAAAGTAATCAAAGTTAAATGAACAAGTAACTAAACTTAAGTTCCTTAACTTTAAAGTACATTTCAAATTCATATTTACAATTTCATAATATTTACATTTATTTAAATATACAAATATCTACTTTTCAATACTAGTCATAAATATTTATTTTATAAATATAAATAGCTTCAAGTTGTTATCCTTCTCAATCTAATGCTAAATTAATCAATAGTTAAACTTAACACCTAAATTCATTATTCAAAAACACAACAATCAGTTCTATCATAAAAATCAATCAATTAACGCCACAATCCGCCGCTTCAGTTCAGACCTGTTGCTGTTAATGGGTGTTAATGAGCTGGCAAAGCTGGAGGTCCGATTGGAGGAACGTGGGTATTCTTGCAGTCCGATCTCATAAACAACAGAGCTTGTGTCTTACCGGCTGCCTCTCTGCTCGTCTACAGATTCATCCAGATCTGCACAAGTCAACCAGGATCTCTGATCAAGAGAGTCTCCAAACTCCCGTCCTCTTTGTTTAGTTTTCTCTTCCGCTTTTTGCCATTGTCCGTCACTCTTTTAGGTCCATGTGAAACACAGTGAGCGCATGAATTTTTTTTCTTTTCTTCTTCTTTTTCTGATTTGGCTTCACAGTTTTCAAGGTTATTCTTTCTAAGAACAACCTTCAAAGTTGTATGGAAGATAACAGATGGCTGATTTTGGAAGAAGCATTGTGTAAGTAACTGCTAAGGAGGATTCAAACTACCTGAGCTGACAGAATAAGGACTCACTGAACATGGCCTACTTCCACAAGAAAAAGTAGTTTTCTTTGTGACTTGCTTAATAAAAACATCTCTTTAAATCTTGCTGGATGTCAGCATAACTGCTTTGGCATCATTACATTTAGACAACAATTACTCAACAAATTTATATATTTTCTACTTTGAAAATTGTATATGTGGTCCATATTTAAATTAAAATCCCAAGCATTTATAGCAAGGCTCGCAGCACCACCCACCAGACATGACAGTGGTTTGTTACCATGGAAATTGAATGGAGGCCTGTGAATAGGCTTTGCTGACAGGGATGTGGCTGTTTTTTGTTTTTATTCATTTACAGGCTCCCCCTGCTGCTTGGGTGTCAGATTTGTTGCGTTGATCTGGAGGATGGAACGTCTTCATTGATACTCTCCACACAACTGGAACCCAATTGTGTTTAAATTGTTTATTTTTATATATATATGGAAAGAAAAAAAAAATCTCTTAGTCAAATTTCCACCTAGTAAATGATTTAATATTATTAATAAATGCATATAATATTAAGCAGTAAAAGATGACTTAGAAAAATCTTTTTTCATTTTTTCAATCCAAAGATCAATGGCCTTGTTTTTATTTGGAAACAACAACCTTTTGTTTTCTCAATAATTCTTCCAAACAATGAGCTTCTGTCCTTTCAAGCGATTAATATAATGCAGAGAAAAACTTATCATGCACTTTTCTAACTTGCAGAATTGCTTCTTTGTCTTTATAGCCATTGTCTAAGAAGCCAAGTTAATTTATTTTGGTTCAAGTCTTTGTTTTTAGTTTAGAAGATATCTTTTGTTTTGGTGTTAAGATTTGAAGAACAACAACAACAAAAAAGACTGTATGCTCACAAACTGTATATATAGCTCACAATGCACAATTAAGGTTCTTTGAGCTGCATACAAAAATAAAAAAAACATTGGGGAGAAACTGCTCATAACCTTTTAACAGATACTGTCTCTTTCATATGTGATTAATGAGTTTGCAAGCCCTGATCAAGTGAACCATAATTCAAATGCCCCATTACAAACAAAGAAATGCTTCTAGAGTTTCTGGAAACTAATACAAAAAAATAAATAAAATATAAAGCCAATCTCATTCAATTCGATATTATGTTTTACAGTTACATGGTCATAACAACTGATGCATCAATCTTCAATTTATAATTTACTTTTACCAGTTTTTTTCTGTGAAGAACCACCTTTTTGCTCTATGATTGTTGAAATTCTAAAGCATAGGTGGTCCATTCAGTGACAAAATTGCTTGATGAGAGTCAGCATATTTGTGGGGAGCGGGAATAAGAGCATTAATCAAGTGCAGGGCCAGACCAATAACGGGCTCTGTAATCATGCTGGAGCAGCGCTCTAACTTTGGGCAGTGTCGTGTGGTCATTCATCATGTGGAAAAGGCAGGAGGCAGAAAGGGAGATTAATAACAAGTATGGTACGTCGGTGTTTAGATGCAGCCAGTATAAGGCTAAATCATGCAATAGAGTCAAAGTGCCAAAAGCACTGATCTTGATATGGAACTGGGTGGGGAGATTACTTTTATGCATGAAATGTGGCTGCCCCTCTCTCTGTTTTCAAATCTCTTTAGGCATGACAATAAAAGGCATTTCTTTAAGCTTGAATATTTCAAAAAATGTCCACACGTCCAATCAGGTTAAATCACATTTAAACTTTGAAATGTCTATATTACATGAACAGTATTGAAAACTATAGTGGTAAATATCTTCAACTCCTCCACCAAACATATCTACAAAAAAACAACAAAAGTATTATGCACACTACTAAATGAAAAGGAAAGTAATCAAACTGAATGATGTACGGAAATCTATCTGTACAGCTAAGGAACATGGAAACAACAGAAACTGAGAATTAATTAGGTTCAGCTGAGCTTCTGAATATTTGATATTTCCCTTTCGCTTTTAATGGCAAGTTTTCTCATTACCCTTAACTACTATAGCATCTTCAACTCTCAGCATTCTCATTTCTGTTGTCAATGCACATATCAATATTTCCTTTTGAGAGGCATTGATAGAACCTATCAACTGAAGTGACCATAACTCATAAATTGAATTATTTACTTTTGTAAATACCATAATAGACCAAAAACTGTTAAACTAAAGATAGCTTTCCAAAACAGTTTTACTTTGCCATGGATTAAATAGTTGCATGGCATTTCACTTAAGTATTAAATAAGTTCTTGAGCGTTTCTTTTTTTTATGAATCCGGGTGTGTTATTTTAGTCACCCTCTCTATCCCAGTGCACTAGACTGTTCTGAATTAAGGATTCATTTTTCACTGCTTTAAATACTTGGCAGATGAAACCAAATGCCAGCTGGATAATTCAGAAAAGATGAGCTGCTAAATAAGGAATAAGAAGGGACGTGCAAAGAGAATTAACTCACTTTGGTTGCTTCTGATGCAGTACGATGGCAGGGCATTACTCACTTGTGCCTCTGCTAAGCAGGGGCGTAAACCAGAGGTGGTGCGAAAACAAGAACAACAGCAAAACATCAATAGGCAATTAAGAACAGTAGGCACTTGCAGTCTTGGGGGGAGGAAGGGTGTAACTATTCTCTCTGGGTTTCTCCACTATCTATCTCTGTGTTACATAGCATTTTCATTGAGTTTTTAAAGCCAACAAGTGTTTGATCATGGTCCAAACTTTGTATTTTACTTCACTTCACCACTGCTAATAAGAGAGGCCGAATTACTATTTTATTTTTAAAATACTAACCCTTTTTTTATACCCACCAAGATCTATGTAGGAAAGCATGTGAAGCGTAGGTGTTCCTTTCAAACCTTGCAATTTCTGCAGTGTGATTACATCAGCAGTAAGTATTATAATAAAGCCAATGTTCAATCTTTCACTGTTATGTGTTCATAACATAATACATTGCTAAAAATGAGCTCTCTCCAACCAACAACAGTGAAAAAAGTCAAGATTTGTTAAAAATAGTTTATAGGTGGGGGCTGCACAAAGGCTTATGGATCAGTTAGCTATCACCTAAAGATGTGGAAATGTGAATACAACAACAGTAGTTTATTCTTCTACATTGGATATCCATATTAATGTTGTCTCATTTAAATGGGAAAGATACAAACTGTGATCATGCATCCATTGGTTTTTCTGAAATGTCAGATGTTTTCATTTTTTGCACAAGGAAATTACATTTTATTGTGTATCATGACAAATCTAGAAATATGAAGCTGAAGAAGAAAAAAACTAAGATTTTACAGAGATAACAAAATAGAATAAATATTTTTTAAAAACAATACTTGCTGTTTGACAACATATATCTTTGCCAAAGTAGCTATCTTCTGTAGTCAACAAACTGAATGAGGTAATTTACTTTTAAGCATTTTAAAGCACTTTTAAACCATAGCTATTATTCCACAGTACAATAAATATTGCATAAACAAAGGAAGTGTTACATAAGCTGTTTATTCTCAAGTAGGCACACATTTTCTCACATTTGATATGTGATGTTGTGGTAACAGTGAGTGATTTGTTAAACTGCACTGTGGTGGAGGCAGTTTTAATTCTTACCAAAGTACTTCACTTATAAAAATATGTCATGAATTTAACATGAAAATAAGACTATAAAAAATTAAGGCTTTTAAATGTTTGATTTAACCAACATTTGTAAGAAATTAATGCACATGTATAATGTAAGAAAAAAAATTCAGTAATACTTTCATTAGAATGATACATCAGTTTATTCTACCCACTTGCTTTCATAGATCCATCCAACCATCCACCACTTACCCACTCACTTAGGGTCAGATCATTAGGGCAGCCGCCTAAGCAGAGAGGCCCAGTCTCTCCTCTCCCCAGCCACTTAGGGGAGCTTCTCCAGGAGAATCCCAAGGCGTCCCCAGGCCAGCCGAGAAACATAGTCTCTCCAGCATGTGGTGGCTCTTCATCTTAGTCTCTCTCTGTTGGATATGCTTGGAACATCCCCCCAGGAAGGTATCCTAACCAGATGCCTGAGCCATCTCAACTGGTTCCTCTCAATGAGGAGAAGCAGCAGCTCTATGTGGAGTCCCTTCAAGATGACCAAGCTTCTCACCAACCTTTCTCCCAGGGAATAAAGGGAATCCCCATGAGGAGCGCTCTTCAGCACCACCGAACTTTCCTCAGCATGCACTACCTCCAGACCTGGCTCCAGAATTTTACCCTGGTAACCAGTATCTGGACAAGGAAACACTGTTACCATTGTTAGCAATCATCATAAGAGGTCTTTTGGGCTGCACTTTGTCTGATCCCTCACATAGGACCTGCTTGCCCTAGGCGACCTTACCATGGTTACCTAAGTTGTCAGGAGATTCATGCCTCTGACAACAACTCCTAGGATCATTGGGACACTCAAACCCCCCCACCCTCCACAATGTATTTCAGATGTTTTGGTCCATTTTAACACTGATTATTTCAAATGATTTATCCATGGTGTTTTATATAATCTTTTTGTACATCAGTTTTACTGAGATTTGTAGTTTTTCATCGAGTAAACGTCCTCTGTATGTAACCTTGAGAAGTTTTAATCCCACCTTAAGCTTGATGTTTTTTTAAGAGGACAGTTTAATCACATTTTTAGCAACATCAATAGGTACTTAATTTGCTCAGTGGCATTTTTTTATTTTTTTTTTAGAATCTTCCTTGAAATTACTTTGCCAAACAAGCAATTCGAAGCACGCAAAAGCACACAAACTGAGCTGGAGCTCTAAGCTCCTCCTTACACAGCAAGTCATCTGTCTTTCCCATCAGTCAAGACCTTTCTGCTGCCTTTAGTCTTGAGCCCCTCCTCACAACATACAGTGCTCCCTATAGTCCCACGGCTGGGGACAGTGCGGCTTATTATTTCACTCTTTGTGACAGCCAGTGCTCTAAGGTCAGTATACAGACATGACTGAGTGTGCTTAGGTGAACATAGAATTGAGGTAAATTTGCTATGCCCTTCCAAAATGTATCCCTTTTATTCGACTGAACCCTTATTAAAACAACAAAAAAAAAGCCTTTTTTTTGTTTCACTCAAATTAATGTTTGGCTTTAATAAAAAAATAAATAAAAGTCAATTTCAATTAAAAAAAGAAAGGATTCAAAACGTGCAAGGCTTAACAGCAAGTAGTTCTTTAGTTCAGTTGTGGTATTTTTGTGGAAGCTAATTAGTTTTAAAAGCGCTTTCCAAAAAACAAGAAAAACAGCCTGTTCATGCCTGACTTGAATGCAGAGAACAGTATCAGTAAGCAATAAACTATGCTTGGAAAACAGACTTTCTGTTTCCCAAATGCAAAAAGTTAAAACGGTCTTTTAAGGGAGTGTGTCTGCCCTTTATGCAAACGTGTGATAGGAGCACAGGACTGTCACAAGCATGTCCTCAACTCTTGGACTGCTTGGCAGGTTTGAGCAACAGAGGGTCAAGCATCTGCTTATCACAACCCTGTGCTTGCTGAACTGTGCGCAGAGAGATGAAATGCTCTCTTGATCATGCAGTTTCACACAAAAATAACGCTATGTGCCCTTATAGAGCTGAAATGTTTCCTCGCCAAGATAGTTTACTTCCTGCTAATTAATAATACTTGTGAGTGTTTGGATAACGTTTCCTTGTTTTTTGTTTTGTTTTTTTTTGCATGCCCTACTTTTGACACTAATTAGACACTGCACTTTTGCTCCTTTATCTTGCATCTCTCATTGTGTGAATTTGCATCATGACATGCAGATGTACAAACTCGTTGATGATTTCTACAAGTACATGTGGGTGTTGGCAGCTAATGTTGATGTAGCGGTGTAGGAAAAAATTTATTTTGTGACTTGTAATATAAGATTTGTGCACCTGGTGATGTGTGGATGTAGTTTTTTAATATTTCATGTTTCTATTGATACTTTTTCATAACCCTTAAGAATTTTAATCAAAAATTTGATGAACCTGGGTGAATACAGAATGCAAGTTTCATGTTATGATGATTTCATCTATTATAGCAGCAAGGCTATCCAAATCAACTTTTGTTACCCATACCTAAACCTGATTACTAGCTGCTAAATCTGAAATTCAGTTAAATAGAACCTCTCTGATAACATAAAATATGCTAAAATATCTTACAAAGCAACACACCCTACCCAGATCTCTGCCACTGAGCGAAAGCTAGATGGACATGGCAAAACTGAATATTTTCCTTAATGTGTATGTGGACAAATTAAGGACAAATAATATGTCCAAAACCTTGGCCACCTTCTGACCACCTCTTGTACAAAGAACAGGGTTCCTACAAAATGTACTGACTTTTATTTAAATCTTTTTTTGGTCTAGATTTGAACTGGGGGGAAAAAAGCTTAGTAGGGTAAACAAAATGTGCATTTCAGCTGTGTGTTTTTGCTTGTATTTATTTTCATGTACATGTTTATGTACATAGAAGAAACACACAAAACATGCAGGAACAAGTAATGAACAACTCGGGCAGAAATACTGTATATAAATGTGGAAAAAAAAAAAAAACTGAGAACATTTGTAACTTTTACAGTGAAATTACTTCAAAGCAGTCATCACCATTAATGCATAGTGAATAGTAATTCCCCAAAGGCTTCACATCAGTGGAACATGGTTAGAATGTCTAGCTAGCTACCACCAGTGTGCTGGCACGGCACGGCTCAGCATAAATGGATGTGATTCACATGAGCGGATAAATCCCAGAGCACAGTTGCTTTCCAAAAATTGCACCTTGCACCAGAATAGCACGTCCCAAGGTGGATCCATTTGTAAAATGATCTCATAATTTATTTCATAAACAGCAACAAGAAAATGCAGCTGAGGTTCACAGTGGTCACTTTTCATATTTGATCTTCCGAATGTTGATTTCCTTTATTTTGTATGCACGTATTATTATAAACTGTATGCGTAACAATTAAAATGACTAAAAGAATACTGTGTCATTGTCACAACACAGCTGAGCTTGAATACTTTCCTAATTGCAGTAGAATAGAACAAAAGATTTTGAGAGCCTGCTTTCCAGGTGGTAAGGGATTATGCTCAGCTGCTTATGCATTCTTTTTAATTAGACATTACTTGCACTTGTGTGTCCATAACTGCTTTGTGAAAACATATGTAAAACGTTCAGTACTTCCTTAGTTAAACCTTTTTTTTCCTTCAATTCCAGGGAAGAGGCTTTGATGTCTACGTACTTTGAGTCAGTACAGGACCTGTTGGCGTCCTTTGGACCTGTTCGTGACTGCTCCAAAGACAATGGTGGCTGCAAAAAAAATTTTAAGTGTGTATCTGATCGACAGATGGACTCCTCTGGTTGCATGGTAAGCTCATTTTAAATAAAGAGTGCTTACTTTCAGATTTACACAGATTTGCACAGGTATCACCAGCCAATCAGTTGGCTGGTGATACTTGTTCAGGATAGTCAAAGAACACCCAACCCTTTTGGTTAAATTTATTCCAGCTCCTGTTTTTTTTTGTTTTGTTTTGTTTTGCAGTAGCTGTGTAAATTGCCAGCAATATTCTCATGGGTTCTTCAAGGTTAAAGCCAGTGTCTAAGCAGAAAGAAGATTCACCTGAAATATTAAAACAATGCAACCGTTCTATGTGCTACATACTCAAATTTTAGAGTGTAGGTCACACCGAGGAAACAGAAATTTCAAGGTCTCCTCGTCTTTAGCTACTTCTTCCATCCCCAGCCACTCTCTGGTCAGCTCAGTTATAATCCCTTTAGCGAGACCTGGCATGCTAATTAGACCCTTGACTGGAGATGCCCAGTGGGCATCCTTGTTAAATTTCAGATCCACCTCAACTGGTTCATCTTAATTTGGTTATCTTCTGGATTTCCAAAGACTGCCTGATCCATGTGAGGTGAAAGCAAAGACTGTCTTACTCACATATTAGTGTGCCCTTTAGTGCTGCTAAGTGCCCAGGGCTTGTGGCCAAAGGCAAAATTTTAGGAACAAAATTTAGGAACAAAGCCTTAAATCATGAGAGGAGCTTTATTTCTCAGTGGTATAGTAGAATTGTAATGCCGGAAGAATTTTTTTGGAAACAACATATTGGGAGTGAATGTGCGCATTGAAACTTTTTATATTACAAGCAGTGCTTTTAAAATTATGCATATTCCGTTGATATTTACGCATTTTGCTGCAGTTCAACTGCAGCTTTTAATGTATTTTACTGGAATGTTATGTGATACTAGCGCAATATTGTGAGTCAGAAGGAAAAGGCATAGCAAAGTTATTTCTATTGATACATAAATCAAGCCAAAGCGTTTTTCAGAGCATCAAAAAATGAAAATGAAATAACAAAGCATAAGCATCAAATGTTGTATAAAAAGAAAGAATAAATGGGTTTAAAACTTTTCTACAATTCAAAATCTTGAAGCTGTGGAGTAGTTTTCTGCAATTTTATACTAATATCCCAAAATAAAATCCAGTGACAAAGAATTCCTACAGAAATCATATAATCAGCAAAAAGACTCAACATGTCTGTAATTTCAAGGTTTGCAAAAATATGCTTCATATAGTTATAAGCCTGTTGATGAGAGTTCTATCTTTTCTGTCATTATCTGTTGGAATAGCAGCAAATGAACCAGAAACTGTTTCTGTTATTTAAACAGTTATGGAGCATCTGGAGATAATTAAGAATTCTTCAGAATGCCAAGAAAATTGTGGAAAACTTTGCAATTCCTATTCATAAATGTACAACACCACTCTGAGATCAGAGGCTTCTACAGAGTTGTTATAATGCAGAGAGCTAGAGGACATAATTCCTGGCTGGAGCCATAAGCATCTGTACGATCAACAAGAATTAACTTTCCTCTTGTATTAAGAAAATATTTTTGAATTTAATCAAATTTGAATTCAGGGTTAAGAATATGAATAGTGAGAGTTCAGCAAAAAGTAAATTGAAAACTAAAATCAATTATATGTACAGTATTTTTCACATAAAGCAAGGTAAATATACATTTCCAATGTTACACAATGCTTTGCATTTAAATGCTTCCTTCTAACCTCATTATTTTTTAAAATTATTTTTTATGTATATGGCTTCTTTTTTGCTTTGTATAATACGCAGACTTGCCGATTGCAACTGTTTTTAAAAGGTTACTTTGACTATGAGTAGCACTGTATGCTAGTTTTCTAATTAGACTAAAAAGGTAATTAAAGACTGTTAAAAACGTGATTGAGATTTTTTGAAAAAAGATTTCTTCAATCCTACCTTTTTCTGATTTGTGTAATTTAATTTTAATATATTTTTCTTAGATTTGTGTTCAACTATCTGTATTTTTGAGCACATAGCTTGATAAAAGTTGGTTTGATTTTAAATATAACATTGCAAATGATATAATACAGTGCATATGAGATGCAAACTTGGCATATTTTCAACTGAAGGATGACTAAAAAACCTCAGCCTTTGCATAGCAGAGGGCAGGCCTGCATTGTAAAGTAATTAAATTGATGAGCCATCTTAATTACTGGAGGACGGTTTTCTGAGTCATTAAAAGCTTTGAAGCGGCTGTAAATCGATGAGTGTTCTGGTTGTTTGTGACAACTAAAGACAAATACAAGAAGGTCCTTTTTTTTGCTTCTGATTTACTAATATTTTTCATCAAAAAAATTGATCCAACTTCTTGTTACTACATTCTCAAAGCTGTTTTGGAGATAACATCTGTGGCTTTACAGACCCACAGGTTACTTGGCCTTGACAGGCGATGACCAAAAATGATTAATAACAAGCAGATTTCCTCATGAGAGCCACATTCTAGAATGACTCACAGCTCGTATGCTTTTAATACTTTTGAGTATTTTTGCCCTTATTTCCAAAGAGCCTTGTACGATTAATCAATAACCGTACAATTTAATGTGTGATAATCGTAGTCATAATTTTTGAGAATCAACTGTATAAATTACTCTGTTCCCTATTATAAAGTCAGCCGAGATTTTGTTGGCTCCTCTTCTTGTTTTTCTTTATCTCTGACTTTTCTCGTAATTTGTTTGTCTGTTTTTTGTTCACACCACTGTTTTGTGAGCATCAGCTGGCTTTTTTTCAATTAATCATTGCTGGCTTCTTACATTTACATGCATTTAAATTGGTAATGAGCGAGACACTGGTATTGTTTATCTTGTGGGGCTACAGCCTCTACTTTTTTAATAACCCCTAAGCTCAAGACAGAACTGACTATTTTGATAATTATAATAATAAAACAAAACACATGCAATAAACTCCCAGAAAAAAAATAATAATGTAATATGATAATATGACATGTAATCTCAAGTATGGAGACAGAGTTTCTGCTTCACTACATTTTACTCAGGTATATGTTTTTACATTGTGGACTGCTTGTGCATAGGACTTGCATATTTTACTGCTTGTAAAAAACGGATGCAGTGAACTTGTACACCTGGGAGGTTGTTGTTGTTGGAATCAATTGTTATCTTGGTTGTTTTGCAAATGCTAGATTTATTTTTTTCGAAGGCAAAGGCTGCAGCTGAGGTTGTAAGATGTAGGATAGAAGGTGTCTCTGCTGCAGTAGAGTGAACCTTCCCCATAATCCAAATTATGGTGGTGAAAAGGAAGGTTTTTTTTCTTCCAAAGAGGCCTTGAGAGTCATTTTGAAAATTGTTGTTGTTTACTGTTTTCTTACAAAACCTCTGGTAAAGTGAGTAAAAAATACATGGATTGCTCATAATAATTCCTTTCTAATCTGGACATAGACAAGACTTGAAAATGCAAAGCACAGAGCATTTAATAGTTTGTAAAAATTGTCTCTGTTGCTAAAATAAAAGTTTTTCACTAATTGCTGTAGAATAAAACAATACAACTTATTACAATATATATTTAATACTTTTATAAGCTACCAAAAATAACTTCACAGTATGCTGTTAAAGGAAAGTGTTAAATGAAGATCCCTACTGGGTTTGGCAGATGGTTTTAGCTACTAAAAAGGCTTCTGTTACAATATGCTCCATTAGTCACATGCCCAATGACTTATAAACAGTACTCACTAAGAGACAAAATGAGTCCTAAATTTAAAAGCACACTGCAAGCATCTATCAGTATTAAAATACTTCACCATTTTTCCTCATATTTCTGAAAACCTTTACAGCTGCTATGCAGTTGTCACATCTGGATTTGAAGATGTTTATTGTCTGACCAATCTTGTTACCAACTGATAGACATGATTTATGCCTATCATTTCTGTTGTCATTTTTGAGTTGGACAAGTGTCAATTGTACTTTTAAGTGTAAAATAACATAAATAGTGGAGGGAAGGACAGGACGTTTGAAAAAATAATTAACATTTCTGCAAAAGTCTGATTATTGTGCAGATGAAAAGGACTCACAATGCCTCCTAGTAATAAGGGATTACCACAAAGTGGAACAGACACAAAAAGAGGGGAAAAACAATAACAGAAAAATATAGCTCCATATTTTTTCTATTTTGTTTCTGTGGGGGGGAGCAGCCATCTTTCAAACACCCCTGTCAGGCTTGTGTGAACACAGAGCATTTAAAGTCTACACAAAGAATTTAAAATATGTTATCAAAGTCAGTCCCTCTGGGCACACTGCTGCTCTTAGGATAGTTGATATGTTTTTACAATAAATTAAATTAAAGTCAAACCCAGAGCCCAACTTTAGCAGACATTGTTTATTCTATTTTGCCTCCTTTCCTTTTTCACTTGTGCTGAGACAGAGAGGCTGACAGTTTATTCTTGCGCCATCTGAGCTCAGCAGGCTGCATATGGTGATTTTGAAAAAGCTAATGTTTTTGAGCTTGTGCCTTCTTTTTCCCATATCCAATCTGTTTTATACAGTAGAGTTGTGACTTTCCTTTTAGATAACTAATATTGTACTGCTTACATTGCTAAGTTTCCTTTTAATCACAAAAGTTGTTTTTTTTTTTTCAAATAACTGCTTTTGATAATAGTAATTAATAAAACACATTCAATCACATAAGTTACGGATTGTTTTAAGTAACATTTTTAAAATAAAATAGTAGATGAAGTGTGAAAAAGAAGGAACAGTATTGTAATCTCCTGGTATGTTCTGTGGTCTTGCATCAGATACTTTTTCTTTGCATTGGGTGCGGCAAGGTGCTTTGAGGGATCCGCCTTTTTATGGCACATCCCTTTGGATGCTCAGTGGGGATTTAGCTTTATGTGGAGCACATCAAACCATTGCTGAAGAGTGTGGTATTTTGTGAGGATTCGCCTTCATGCTGAAGGAGAACACTAATGCCTGAGGAGATTGATTAGTGTTGATAATGTGCCTGGGCTGCAACACTTTTATGTCGAAGGTAAGGGCCAAGATATTATTGACATTAAAACTTTGTTTCCTCAGGAATAGATTTTTTAGAAGTTTTTTTGGGGGGGGATTTTCACAGGCTTTTTAACGTTTTTTACACCTTACAGGGCTGGACTGGCCATCTGGCATTCTCCCAGGAGGCCTACATGCCTTTTGGGCAGAACAACTGTTTTATTGTTTAACCAGCCAATAAAACAGGTAGGCAGATTTTGTTTTTTCCGTTTTTTCCCCGACAATGAGCTGGTCCCAGTCAAACCTTTAACCCCCCGGGCTTTAATAAGCTGCACACCTGCAAAATCCAAAAAGTTATAGCATACAAAAATGGATGAGACAAAATGCTATAAAGGCAGAAAAATTTACAACTCACAAAACACAGGTCCTTCAGGCGGAGAAAGCAAAAATGTCCAAAACTCAAACTTCTATTTATTGTTGGGGATAATAGTGATTAGAATCAGGGATGAAATGCAGGGCAGGAGGGAGTGCAGAACCTGGAGAAAGTAAAATCTAGCAATGAACTATGCAAAATTTAATGTTTCAGTTTAGACGTTTCCATTTTTATTTCAATTTTACCCAAAGCAGTACGAAATATAATTTATTGATAAATTAATTGTTTCTGCCGGAAAAAAAAGATTATTTAATTTTAATTACTTTCATCGGTACGCTTACTGAAGAAAAAGATGTTCTCTGCAAGATGCATAAAAAAAGCATAAAACTTGATGCCTTCTATAAAAATTATGGAAAGTTGTGACGGCACTTGTGCTTCTCACGCTTTACTGTATAATCTGTTTACAACTTCTCAATAAACCTGACTAAGCAGATTGGGCTATTTTCGGTATTACATTCATTCTTTTATTTCGTGGGGGCAAGAGGGAATGAATGAGATTGTGTTTGTCTGTGTACTACATTGAATATTACAACAAATGTATGCAAAATCACATTTTAATTGCCGCAGGTTGTCATTGTTGGTGAGCATAGCCAGAGAGAAATGTTGACCCAGAAGATTAGAACATTAAGGCCCCTGCAAGAAAGCAACAAGACAAGCTTTGATAGGTTTTCTTGAAATGTAATCTCGCAGATGTTGCCTGTTATTATTTGTTACAAAAAGAAGACAAAGCCATCTAAACAGCATGAGCACTATGGTTTTATTTCAAAAGATTGTGCTCATATTGCTTTTATTGACTTTTTTTTTCTTTCCTATCCAGTTTCTTGTTGAAAGTGTTCCTTAGTTAACAGTACAACACGTGGATATCCACATTAGGGCTTAAAAATGCTGTCAAAAGAGCAAGCCTTTGGCCTTTGACCATGTTTCATTTTCACTCAAATGACAACTGCTGTGACTTTGTGCGAAAAGTTATGTATTAGGGGGTAGTCTTCCCTCTTCAATATTACAACCACTTTTTGCAGTGCACTAGTAGGCAGCAACACAGACACCCATCAGGATGTTACTTCCACCATGCCAGTGTGTACATTCTGATTGAAATATTATGTTTGGACAGATACTGTCATGTTGCTTTATAGTTATCTTTTCGTAAGAGACTTTTTTTTTTCTAAAAAAAAAAAAAACTTGGTTTCCAATGAATATGCAATGAATTTTTTTATTTTTCTGTAAATCATTTCTGTGCCATAACTCCTTACACCAGCAAGTACAGACACAACCCCTCCTCTAGGAGTGAATATCAATTCTCAGGTGTTGATTTTTTGGGCAGCAGAAGTCTGAGTAAATCCTAGTTGACCTTGTACGCTCAAGTTTAGCAGTTACCCACTAAACTTTCGAGGTCAACTCGTGTGAAACCTTTTGCAGTTTTAAGGACTTTGGTTTGACAGTGATAGAGTTTTTCTAAATGCATAATTATATTTCTGTGTAAGGCATTGATGTATTTACCAATAACATTTTTCCTAAGGAAGATCACAGAGGCTTAACAGACGGTAGGGCATTGGTAGCACATATTTCAAAAGTCTATGTCTCATTTGGGAGGTCTTTTGGAAGCTGTTTGGTTGTAAATTTGACTAAGATGTCTTTTTTTTAGTTGGAGCACCAGGCCAGGCAATAATTTTGAACTGTCAAGCTCAATATGCTCATGACGAGTCAGAGAACAGAATATTGTTTTTCATCTTTTTTTTTTTTTTTTCATGCTATCCTGGAGTGCTTGAGTTTACACTCCAGAAATAAAGAGTGGAATGATGTGGGGAGATTTTTGCTTTGCATTGTCTGCCTTGCATAAAGAGTCAGCAGGGAGGTAAAATATCGTTCCCACACAGTGAGCGTTTTATGCAACCCCGTATCCCCTAATCCCTCCACAGCCCTTCCTGCGTGTGTCCCTATGGTTCTGTGTTCCTGACAACTGAGCATCATGACTCTCACTGCTCTGCTGCAGAGCTCTCCTCATTTTACATCATTACTACTGAATTTCTGTTGTTTATAGTTTGAAGGAAATGCATGGGGGGGAAAAAAATCGGATGTTTATTGAGTTTAGCTTTAATAGTTTATTTTTAAAGCAATGGAAAGTTGCACACTGCACTGTTGTAGCCAAATAAGGGAGGAAAGATTTGTGTTGAGTGAAAGTAATGAAAAACAGTCTTAAGAGGGGTTATAAGTCGTAATGTGGGCTTCAACAATTCAGTGGTAATAAAACTACAGCAGGAGACATTTGTTTAAATTATTTTAGTTTGGCTCAGTTACAAACAAAAGTGAGTATTAGATGGATTGTCCAAATAACAGAATATATTATCGTCACTTCTAAATGCCTATGACAACCAAGCTGAGTTAAGAGTAGCACAATGCAGTGGAGCTGCACCACAAAGCTATTATTCACTCCCATAACCATCTGTTTTATAGTCACCACTAAATAAAGGAGGGTGAGATATGGAGACAGCATCTTTTAAATGTGCCGGTTACTAAAGTGCAAAGTGGGCTTATCCTGACAAACTGAGAGCACATATTAGGACTTTTAGCTGATGGATATGTGAAGACGAGGGGGGGCACAAATTGTCCTGTCACTTAATGAAGACTGTCGAGTAAACACAGTAAATCGTTTTTTGTTTTGTTTTAATTGTACTAATTATACAGTATTTGAAAACTAGAAATTTATACCCAGATCCATTTTGGCTTGTAATCAAAGCAATATTTGTTGGCTTATTTGTGATTCCCTAATTAAATTTTCTGGTGGTCAGGCTTTAGATAACATTTCTGTGTTTGTTTTTTTTTTGAGGTAGGACTTCATTAGAATGCTTTAACCTTTCAAGTTTGAGCCAAAGCATTGCTTTTATCAATATAAAAACAAACAACACCATTAAAAAACATGAAACCAAAAACTTCAGTAAAGGCTAAAGGTGGAATCTCTGTTTCAGTTTTTTTTAAGGCTACATGAAAATGTGTTTATTTGATTTTTTTTTTCCATACGAACCTCTTAATCTTTCAAAGATGTTTTTAAACCTGTATTTCCTTCAGCTGACTGAGTTGAAGATAAATAAAAATGGAAAGCAAAATCTTAACACCCCTGTTTTGAATCCCTATGCCATTATTTCATGTCTGTTTTGCATTTTAGTTGCTCAGAAAAATAAGCACCTTTAAGTAAATGACATCCTTGCAATGCATTATGCATTTAACACTACAGCAAACAACATCATCCGCTGGTAAGGCCGATACATTAAAATAGTTATGAAGCATTAGGCTTGCAACACTGAGACATGGTGTGTACTGCACAAATGTGCCACTGCAGCAGAATCAATTCAAGTGTGAATCAAATGTTGTAGCAGTGACCCAACAACATTGCTTAATGTCATGCTATTCTTTGCATTCGCTCTGCCTGCACTGGTGAAAGATTCAGTTGCATCTGGATGCTGAATAGCTGGAGCAGCTCTGTCTGATGCAGTCTGACCTACTTTCAAACTAATTCAATCAGTTGCACACTTTCCACTAGTTAAGTTTTAGTACATACTACTTTCAGTACTCCTGACCCCTAATGTTATATGAATATACACCCAAGTGGCTTATATATATATATATATATATATATATATATATATATATATATATAGACAGTATAGACAAATAGACAACAACATAAGTGGTTAAAATGCCAGCTTATCCTTAAATAATACCCAACTTTGCAGAGTGAGTCAGTACCTCATATTTGTTCAGCATACAGAGATATGCACTACTACATTTCTCTGTATTTTCTGAGTTGTTAAATCTCTGATTGTTTCCAGGCCATGTTAACCTCCTATCTAGGATGGCCAGTGTAGATATACTTACAGAGGAAGGGTTTTGCTTCTGAAGCAATAAAACTGTTTTACCTAATTTAACACATCTGAGCGGTTCCCGAGCTTTAGGCCATGCATCACAGCCACCTCTAAATTCGATTAGGCTGTCAAATATAAGTATTTTATCCCCCACCTCTTCCCCCGCACCTCGTCTGTCAGTGTGATTTAGAGCTGTGCCGTTTCCAGAACTTTCATTGTTTTGTGAAAGACTCAGCATCTTTCCAAAGTTTTTTTTTTTTTTCTCTTATCATCTTCAAGCATTTACTGTTTGTTCCATGCATCTTTCCATTCTCTGCAATGTGCAATGACAAATATGTTTTAATATTCAGCATATCATTTTGATAAGGTCAGTGTAACCTTATAAGGTTTTCAATAGATTGTACAAAAGCTAGGGGCTCTTGGTAAAATACATGGAAATTGTGATTGTTTATCTGTATCAACAATAAAAAGCAGTGTGATATCTAGATATTTGAGCATGTACAAGCTATTTAATTTTTCTGATGCATTAATTCTTTTTAGATCTGGCTACGAAATCTCAGTATTCTTGGTAATATCTGCAGCAAACACTGTTTTATGGTCAATATATACATACATGGTTTGAATTTCCAAATTAATTCTATATGTGTTCAGTTAAGAGTCATGATTGTTGAAATACTAACAAAATTTTATCCATTTTGACAACTAAATCAAATATTTTTTGAGTTTTTATTGTCATGTTCCATCTCAAAAGCAGAGCTGGCAGAACAACGACATGTGTTAAAGTGGTGCTAACCTCAGGGATTCAGCCTCAGAGTAGAGCAAGGCAATTCTGGATTACTGACAACTATTCCTACAGCTCCACCTCATTGTGATGAATGACTCCAATCTTCCTCTCCTGAGAAGGGTAGCATTACATTTTTGAAATATAGTTAATGGGTCTGAGACTGGAGGGTTTTTCCCCTGTCTGATACCAAACATGAGGGCGTTTGTTTAGAATACACAATTAATGATCTGCATTTATTCATAAGACGTTTCACAACTTAATATATTTTTGTTTAGTTTGATCTAAAACTGTCTCCAAGAAATCAGAATAACTTATTTGGATCTTAATTTATGGTTTGTGTAAAAACCAAGTATCTCATGTGTGAAGATCTTAATGTGATTACCTAGTATCCTTTTGATCAGGAATCTAATTAAAATAATACAAATCTTTGGCTATTAGCAGCAAAGCTCTGTTAATGCCCAGTAATGAGGAGTGATTTTGAAATTGTGCTGTTTATTATTAACCAATTTATGAAAAACATAATATGTACAGCTTGTCAACTAACAGTAACATGACCTGTCAGTTAGGCAAGAGTTGGTAGGAGATAATAGAATAAAAATAATAGAATTCCATTGGTTTAAATATAAAAGTTAATTTAATAGTGCATAATTGTAAACAGAATTGCCACTACTTCTAAAAACACACACAAAACCAGACTATGATACTGATTATTTTTGAGAACTGCCTTAGTGAAAAGTTTTGCTGACTTTGTTTGTGCTTTGAATTAATTTTGCTTTTCTGTATTGTCAACAAACTCCAAATATACCACCTATCAGCAATGTTGTTTTGCCATTTATGTAGATATGTTCTGTAGGGTAGATCATGCAGCTATGTCAAAACAAAAAGTCTTAGGAAATTTTGCACTGAATCATTGTGACCCCCTTAGCTTCAACTGGAATCTGATTTTTCTGAACTAAATGCAGAGTTTTTAATTTAATTGTCAAAAAACCTTTAAAATTGTTAACCTTAAGTTTTTGGTCAGTATGGTTGAAAAAAGAAGTTTATTTCACTCTGTAAAGACACACAATCGTGTATGTCTTCACTATCTTCACTATCTGACATTGTAAATTCCAAAATCCATTTAATTTACTCAAAACCAAAAGAGCAAAAAATACAGCTGTCCATTAAAAATGTCAAAGTTTGCATAGACTAAAATTGCGATACATTTTGTAGTGGTGATTAAATAACCTGAAAGTGTCATTCAATGCCTTTTGTATGTATATATTTTAAATTGTCACAGTATCTATATTACTGTTTTGTGCATATTGATTATAGAAAAACATTTACATTGAAAAATGTAACATAAAAACACATTAAATACAGTCCATACCTGTTTCTAGTTGGGCATTCAGTGGTTCCACACTTTGTTGCTGGTAAGAGTACAAGAAAAGAAGGCGACAGCTACTGAATACAGGCTTTCTGCACCCAGCCTTAGATAGTATCTCACAGAGCCCTGCTAAACTTCAGAAATAAATCGGTCATATTTTCTAAAGAGAAAATCTTGCTTTTTCTATCTTTGGGACTATATACAGTATTTGGTTGTCTAACATCTCAAGAACACAACCTAACACATTGTTTAAACCACATTTATCTGAACATGCTTCAATTTGTAAGCTTTCCAGCTTTGTAAGAGAAAAGTATCTTACTGTACCAGATTGCAAAGTTGGGGGGATAATATCTGCCAATTAGCCCTACTTTTTACCAACTGTTACTTCAAATCATGCTACATTCGCCATCTCTCTAGATGGATAGTTTATTCCTGATCATTTTTCTCTGTGCTGGTAACTGCCAGTTCTCATCAGGGGATGGGGCTTAATCAACTCTTTGCTCAGGTCCTGGAAAGTGCAAGAAGTCTCATACTGGGTTTGATACACTCCCAGAAGTGAATAAATTAGCTCACACAAATATCTCAAACAGGTTCTGATTAATGAAGTGTACAAGAAGAGAGATCTTGCCCGTCGCTATGGAGAGGGGCAAAAAGTATGACTAAAATAAATTTTCATGCTGAAACTTACTTGAACTAGAAGAAATATTAACTTTCTTAATTTTTGGTTTTGTTCAAGAATGAAGAATTTGGAATTTGCATTGGACTTGTTCTTATCAGAGTGGTGAGATCTTAGAGCTCCTGCATTTCTTGTGTCTGGGGGTTTTCATCTTTCCACCAAGCAGATGTAAATTAAAATGTGAATAGTGTTTTCTTTTTGTGGCCTACTATTTATCGGTATATGCTAAGTAGCTCTTTGATATTGTGAAATTGTGTCAAACTGTGAAGGGTGGAATAAAATGTCATATAAAGAAAAGAAATGAAAAATGTGAGTATGACAATTCCCTTGAGTTACTTTTGAACTTACCACTTATATGATTAACTACCTGTCTTTGAACTTAAAAGTTTAATGCATTTTTTTAATGAATATGTTACTTCACTTTAAAGTATATTACATCAATGTCTCTACTTTTTTTCCACTTCATTTCTATAGTAATGGCCTGTGGTGTTGTACCAGCTGAGCCTGAAGAAGTAGTTTGAAATTCTGTTCAGCTTGATTAATTAAGTAACTCATTCTTCTTAGTTAGTAGAGCAGGTTTCATGAGTAGAATTCTACAAGAGTAGTATTTGTCTTAATAACATCTGTGTTGTTTAAGCACATTTGTTGGCAAAATCTTCACTTCCATAAAACTGGGCAGTCATTTCAGTTATTTAACTTTATGATGCCCTGAGAGGAAATTTAGAAGTAACTAAAAGCTGCATCTTCATCTTTCTGCTCGTCTTTCAGCTTCATCCATACATTATGATAGTCAGGACATTGTCCTTCAATCAGTATTAAGTTTAAAACACGATAAAATGTGTTTTAGTCATATTTAAAGCAAGCAAAGAGGCAAGCATTATTTAAATCAAGTCCCCACAACGATTATCAATATGCAGTGATGATAACTGGATTTCACAACTTCAAAAAATGGGATTGGTTTGTCTCTAATTTAAGGGAATATTTCATATCTTTTCACCAGAACAACCTTTTTCTCACAAATGTTCTGATATACAGATATTGTCTATCATTTGCAGTTTGTCATTCATTATGTACATTCCTGCATGATTTAGGGTAAATGATTTCACATCTGGCAGTACACAGCTAGCAGCAACAGTATACTTTTTGCATTTGTTGTCTGGATAATCTGGGCAAACAGCTTTGACAAATAAGCAATGGGTCTTCTCTCACCTCATGGTCTCCCATGTCCAGAAGGGAGAAATGTTCATATAAAGTTGTAATCCTGAGCGACAACAACTCCTACCCGATGAGCCAGTTCCACCCAACAGTTCTGCTGCTGGGTTTGAGCTGCCTTCTGTCAGTCAAGCAGATTTCACGATCCAAAGCACATACGCTTCTCTGAGCCTTATACATTTCTTTACCTACATGTTTGGAGGCTCATAAGAGTAACTCAGACTTTTCAGTTATCTTTGATTAGTTTTAAAATCCCCAATACCTGCAAATATTGCTCTTCAAAAGTCTTCAGTCCTCTTGGACTTTTTCATATTTTGTTATGTCACAACCACAAACTTCAAAGTATTCAGTGCCCCGGAGTGAATGCTTTGTAAAGCCTACAATTTTGTAATTCCAACTTATTTTTGGGAAAATATTTGCCCATTTTTCTTTGAAACATAACTCAAGCTCAGTCAGATTGAAAGAATAGTGTCTTTAAGCATCAATGTTCAAGACTTGCCACAGATGCTAATTTGGAATCATGCCTGGGATTTGACATGGCCATTCTAATCCATGAATAAACTTTGCTCTATGTCTAAACCATTCCGTAGTAGTTCTTGCAGAGAATTGAACCTCCACCTCAGTCTCGATGCTCTAGACATATTTGCACAAGTACACTGTATGGACATAGTTCTATCCCTCTTCTCATAACTTACTCTCTTCTTGATTCATGCTACTGCCACAACTGTCTTTATATTAATATTGTGAAGTGTTAGCTTTATGCCACCACTGTACACTTATTGTTTTGCATATATACTTTAAGATTTAAAGTAGTTCAAATGGTATTAACATGTTTGCAAGACACTGCAAGGTGCTTTGGTAAAGACCTAAACATTTGAACCCAAAGCTATGAAGCAATCAGTAATAATAAAGTGGAAGCTCCACACTCTACGCACCATTTGTTCAGCTTCCAAGGCAAGATTGAAACAGAGAATAATGAAATTGAATAGTTTTACCATTAGCAGTTTTATAAATGGTTGCATCATTTTCCATTTTGTTTCACAGAAATACATAAAAAAAACACAGAACATTAACTGTAGTCATTATATGCCCACAGCTAAAGCCCACGCAGGAAGCAAGAACTTGTGTTACAGATGAGTCAGTGGCCGTCAGTAAATGTGGTGAACAACGCTCTTCAAACTGTGTCCCTTACATCATTCATTTGAAATCCACAGATGTGTTATATTAATATTGGCAAAGACGACAGAGCAGCAACACCTGCAGCTTTGAAGAAAGTCCTGATTGACAGGAACTTAAACCTCTTCTGCATGTTACTGGGAACAGTTCGATGAAATTCAGCTTTAGCAGGCAACACTGTCAAATATTCAAAGAAACTCAGTTCAAGATGTGTGTGTATATATATATATATACACTTTATGGTTTTGTTGACTGTATATGCTTTGTATCACCTGCAATTGAGTTTGTTGTTGCTTTATGTCTCATATCACACCTTGTGGGACACAAAACATGCGCAGTCTGACACATTACTAACTTGTGAAATTTCAACCTTGCTGTGGAGAAAATTTACATTAAAAACAGATGCACCTGTTAGTTTTTATGTACTTTTTTTTTTTTTTCAAATACCCTTAATATCAAATTACTTTAAGACATAATCTAAGTAAGTCACCTTTAGTGTTATAGTTTAACAATTCGAAAATAATCTACGAACATAACAATATTGCAAGAATTTGATATATTTTTTACCATCAGTCTTATTCCTGTATTTTCCAACTGTCAATGTCAGCACTTTGTGTAGGTTTTTCGTTTTAATACTTATCTATAGTGCCTCCCCCAAGTGTTTTGCTAGCATATAAGCTGAACCAACCCATTCCACGTATGCACTAATCTTTTGTTTACTTCCGAGATGGATGAGGCAATTCAAATCATTATAAGTAGTCTATTAAGTCTAAAGTTATTAATTATAAGTAAAATTGCATTTTTAATGGAGTCCCTGTTAGTTAAGTATGCATTTGCTCTTCTTGTATTCAGGGAAAATTAGTGTTCTTTAAGCTGGAGGAGTCATAATTTATTGAAATCCACTTCATAAATGAGTGGCTGTTCTGTAAATTAGCCAATCTAAAGTTAGAGCATTGGGTCTATTGTTTTATTAAGTTTCTTTACATTCTGCGTATTTAAACTCAGCATAATGTGATTTGAAAGTGGAAGCTTACTGCTGGGCAATGTCAGTGAGTTGTTGTTGATTTTGTAAATGCACTCAAGTTTCAATGGACACAGTTTAATTTCAAGGTTTTAAATATTAAACTCGTGTAAAATTTCTCCGTAAAAAGACACATCAAGAGAATATACAGTGATTACTTGTTAAACTTGAGGCAGAGATATGACTTTTTCCAGTTTTCCAGAATCAAGAATTTCCCCTCTTTGGTCATACTCCTTGGTTTAGGGACAGACTACACACCCATCCCTCATCTGATAAACATTAAAGCTTCCTGCGCTGCTTTTCCTCCTGTCAGTGAGCAGCTTTATCGGAACAACATAACACTTGGAGTTTTGCTTCTGGCACAGAAAAAAAACAACACACAGATCTCAGTGCCAGTGGAGTGTCTATCCAAGCTTGTATCGAGCTGAGCTATGTTTATGATAAGAGCCATCAGTTTGCTCTGTTTTGCTATGGGATCAATGAAAACCTCTCTATTAGAACACTGTATGAAAATCCTTCATTGTGTTTGAGAATTCTTTCTTTTAAATCCAATGCCCAAGGTCTTCTATTTTGTGTTTGATATCTCATCAATCGTCATCTTGTCATTACCCTGGTGTCCTGATTAAAATGCACAATCTGAGCTCGGTACCTCTTTGTTCCCTTCCCTGTCCTTTTCCCTTCTCTGTCCCTCCATGTGTCTCCCACCTCCTCTCCTCCTTCTCCTAATCCATTTTCTTGCAGTGTCCTGAGGGGTTGAGACCAATGAAGGATGGCTCTGGTTGCTATGACTACTCCAGAGGCGTTGACTGCACGGATGGCTTCAATGGAGGTTGTGAACAGCTGTGCCTTCAGCAGCTTGTACCCCTTGAAGATGACCCCACTTCCAACAATGTTCTTATGTTTTGCGGGTGAGCATGACTACTAGAAAGAAAATCTGTAAAAACTGTTCCCATGGTGTAAATACAGTCATGGGAATTATTTAGTACACTCCAGAATTCAATATCTCTGAAACCATTGTCTTCATTTGACTGTAAGTCTCTAACATCATTGTGAAGAAATTCTGCAACATTGCTCCAATACACTGAGGTGTGCAGGTTAAGGTTTTGCCACAGTATTTCAATCAGGTTGAGGTTTGAACTTTGATTGGACCACGGTGGCACTTTTATGATTGACTCAGATTGAACCAACACCACAGACATGAGCCAGGACGTTGCAGTTTGGGCACAAAACAGTCTTGTATTTATCCCTTTACATATAGACATATGCAGATATATAGATATAGATATAGCCAGTTTGAGCATTTCCCTGACTGTCCTTTATTTATATCACCTTAAACTTTCATATCTTTTTTCTTTTCTTTGAAGAAGACCTTTCACCTTTATGTGTGTGTATGTTCAGATACCTTGCATTACGCTGACAGCTTGTGCCTCGTTCGCAGGTGCGTGCAGGAGTACAAGTTGGCAGGAGATGGGCGCTCCTGCCTCCTGCAGTCAGAGAACTGTGAGGGACAAAAATGCCTGAGGCAAGATGTCCACTTCAATGACACTCTGTTTGGTGAGATGCTGCATGGATACAACAACAAAACGCAGCAAGTCAACTTGGGGCAGATATTCCAAATGACCTTCCGGTAATTTATGTCCAAATATACACGACACTAACACAAGATGTTGCTTTTTGATACAGTTTTCAGACTATACTGAGAAGTTACAAAATGTAATTTTAAAAATACCCATTGCCGACATTGTAACAAATTTTCAGATTCTTAAAAAATATCTAAAGAAAAGTTTTCTCTTAATAGTGACCTCATTGAAGAAGCTCTAAAAGCCAGTTGTCTGAGTTCTTGGTATTACTGCCTTTCCGCTTTAACAGATGTGTGCATCGTCTTTGTATTTGGGGGCATGGAGAGTGAGAAGTGTATGAGAGACAATGATGGTTGAGTAAGGATTGAGACTTATCCTTTGGCAGTTCTCGTTAAACCGGCAGCCTCCTGAAGATCTGGCTCACTGTGATAAGTCGTATGCTGTCTGTATTGAAAAGCATAATACAAAAAGATGATGAGGTTCTATCTATGCATGAATGCAATACACACAGAAAATGCGCTCAAATCATATCTCACATTAGTTGTATATCTTTTACTCATTCCATTCTATCTGTTTCATTCCTCCATTACCCAGTTTTATATCAGCATTTTTTGTTTTTTTAACGTGTTATCATGTTGTGCTTTTCATCAGTTCTGCCTGTGGGTTACAGTGTCTCAGCTTGGCTAATAAAAAAAGTAATAATTGTAATAGCTGATACCATTATCTACCTGCTGTAGGTCCTGTGAGTCACAGTGTGAGATACAGTGTACTGTAATGAGACACTGAACAGTCTCTACAGTGAAAGTGAAATTAAACAATTCCTTTTATTATAGAGCTGACAATACGTTTTTGATGGGTCAATATTTTGGGGAAAATAATTGCACTTTATATAAACTTCCAAAAATAATTCTAAAAGAACAGCAATTGCCTTTAAGATACACGCACCGTAACTGTGGTTTAAAATGTATCAACAATTACTACATTTATACCCAGAATACAGCCTATATAGAAACTAATAGCCAAATAAATCAACTCAAATTAATTAATCAAATTACCTGATCAAATACATTTTTTAAAGAGTTCTGTAGGAAATTCACAAGGCATGTACTGCAGCTGGAGCCAGTGATACAAGAGTGACCAAATGTGGATGTATGCAGGAGATGACATACAGTGGTCACATTTCTTGTGGTAAGCCACTCCTGATCCAGAGAGAGCATAAAAAACATCTTCCATGTCCTAAGGAGAAGCAGCACTGGATTTGCATTCACTGGTCCAAAGTCCTCTTTAAAAAAAAAAAAAAAAAAGTAAGTTTTGCATTTAATTTTGAATTAAAGCCCAAGAGTCTGGAGGAATATGGAGGAGGCACAGATTTATTTTTTGGTTCTGTGCCTAATTGCTATGTGCTTATCAAGTCTGAAGTTAGTATAGCCATTTACCAGAAAAATTATACCTGACAAACTTCCATTTACCTGTTGGGCTTGGAAGTTGCAAAAAGTACCCGGACCTTGACAACAGTATGACAGTGCAGGATTGGATGACAATCTTGCCAGACTGTCATCCCAAAAGCCCAGAAAATCAACAGAAGAGTATGATAAAATGGGAGACACCTGAACTAATAATGCAAACGAGCTAAAGACTTCTATAAAGAAACATAGGCTTCCTAAAACATCTCTGCTGGACCATAGTCTGGTTGCCTTCAAACCACACTAGATTGATGCAGTAAATAATGCAAACCTACCGTATTTTCCGCACTATAAGGTGCACCGCATTATAAGGCGCACCTTCAATGAATGGCCCATTTAAAAACTTTTTCATATATAAGGTGCACCGCATTATAAGGCGCATAGAATAGACGCTACAGTAGAGGCTGGGGTTACGTTATGCATCCATTAAATGGAGCTGCGCTAAAGGGAATGTCAACAAAACAGTCAGATAGGTCAGTCAAACTTTATTAATAGATTACAAACCAGCGTTCTGACAACTTCGTAGTCACACGATAAAACATACGACAGAAATAAGGCATTACAATTGGAAATAGTAACACAAATAGCAGCTGCATCTAATTAACC
>CAEFZY010078731.1:0-84223 GCA_903066815.1 Brachyrhaphis roseni
TACCAGGGCCTAAGGGAGGAACTGGAGAGGGCCTGGAAGGTGAAGACCACAGTGGTGCCTGTGGTCATCGGGACCCTTGGGGCAGTCACCCCCAAACTGGAACAGTGGCTACAACAGATCCCAGGAACAACATCAGACATCTCAGTCCAGAAATGTGCAGTCCTAGGCACAGCTAAGATACTGCGCAGAACCCTCAAGCTCCCAGGCCTCTGGTAGAGAACCCGAGCTAAGAGGAAGAAACACCACACGCGGTGGGTGAGAAGGGAATTTATATATATATATATATATATATATATATATATATAGTGTGATCCTATATATCTTGTGTTTTAAACAGTGTGTTTTAAATTGGGTTTCATTTATATTTCATAAAATATGATAATTTGTTGATCTTTAAAGCTATTTTATACATTTTAGGTTGTAATTTCTTACAGCTCTGTTGACTGGTCTTACAGGAATGTTGAATTTGAGTTTAGGTTCACAGATCTTTGGTTTCTTTCTGCTTGAACCATTAATCTTGCACAACTGCTCTAGGACCATGAGAGCTGTGATAACCATCTTGTTGGATCTGCAGAAGTGCAACATGAACAGAAAAAGATTTCCATATATATGAGCAGCCTCTCACGGTTGTTAAATGTAATATTTATCTTAGATGCTATCAGGTGAATAACTGAGAAATGAAATGCATTATTTTCTCAAGGTTTGCTTTGTTATTTCTCATTTCTGATAAGAAATGATTGCAGAGTTCAGAGTGCTTACAACATTTTTTTTTTCTTTTTTACAAGAAAGAGTGATGCTAGGACTTGATTCCATACATTAGCACTTTTTGAATAAGTAAAACAAATTGTTTATGTCTTTCAAAATATTAAATAATATTGCACATAATATTGCATAGCTTGATCATTTTAAAATATACATATTTTTATAGGAAAACATATATTTTGCCCAGAATAACTTTCATCAACATTGTCAGGATTTTTTATGTGAGCTTAACATGACATTTTAATAAATGTGTAATAATGAAGTTTAACAGTTTTATATCAGTAGAAGTCGTTTTCACAAGTCATCTTCCTTGGCTGGTTATTTCTATTACAACCCAATTAAACATATATTTTAACTATGAAACTTATTATAATACCAAATTGTGTTTCAACAGTTTTCTTGCAAAAATTGTCCAAATTTAAAGTAAAAAAAATGTTAAATGTTTCTTGTGTGAAGGAGGGGCCCATAGTTGTGCGTCATTAATGTTTTGAACACAAAGTTGTGTTTGATAGTAAACATTTCTGGAGATGAGTCACATTTTTAATAAGCATCACATAGACCAAATCTTTCTAATTTTACTGTTACTGTATTTTAAAAAACAATTACAAAAACTATAATGGCAAAGGAGTCTTTTTTAACATTTTAACATATTTAACATTCAATTCAACAGTATATCATAAAGAAGCTAGGTGAATATTTCAGCCAAACATTTTCCTCACAATATGCATATTTATTTATATCCATTATTCCATGGGTAATACAAAGTTTATTTTTCCGTTTAACCTGCAACTACATCATCTTATGCAGAAATAAATAAAAATGTGTAGACATCAATATGTTTCTGTTTATTAATAAAGAATTCAATAGTGAGTAGGGTGTCCTGAGTTTTTCACACGACTGAACCCTCGTACGAAGACTTCTATCGAGACTAAAGCTTCTTCAGCTCATGTCTTATTTATAGCTACAGGAAAAAATGGAGCTGACTCATAAGACATTTCTAAGTGTAAGCAAACTATATGCCGCCTACGATGACCAAATCTGTGTTGTCAAACTTCCAGATTTTCCACATGTATCTGCTGTTGGACTCTGATAAATGTTACAGAAGGCTGCAAGAAGGATCTGCTGTTAAACATATCCACAGCATGCAAAGTAAGTAATATGATTTAATAACTAAAACAGTAATTGCTTATCTGTACAGGTCTAATAGGGTGACTGCGGTGGTGCAAGGTACACCTTGGACAGTGCTTTTAACAACCACAAACTAATTTAACCCAATTAAAAATGCTTAGTAAATCATTTTGAAGTCTTTCTGCTCTGTTCAGGTTTTACACCTGGGAACTTGGCCAGATTTTTCCATTAAAAAAAAAAGTCCAAAAGTGTGCAACCACAGAGTAATGTTAGAGTAAACAAAAAAGTCCATCCATCTTCTGTTCACCCTTGTCCCTAATCGGGTCGGGAGTTGCTGGTGCCTATCTCCAGCTGCGTTCCGGGCGAGAGGCGGGGTACACCATGGACAGGTCTGTCGCAGGTCAACACAGACACAAACAACCATGCACACACACACTGACACCTAGGGACAATTTAGAGAGCCCAATTAACCTGACCGTCATGTTTTTGGACTGTGGGAGGAAGCCGGAGTACCCAGAGAGAACCCACACATGCACAGGGAGAACATGCAAACTCCATGCAGAAAGACCCCGGGCCGGGAATAGAACCCAGAACCTGCTTGCTGCAAGGCAACAGTGCTACCAACTGCGCCACTGTGCAGCCCAAACAAAAAAGTCATACGTATGAATTTGTTTCCATCAGCTTCACTCAATAGAATGGAAAAAGAATTATGTTTATTGAGATAACGAAATGTATCCTTTTTTTTTCTAAAAAAAAAAAAATTGCTTTGATTTTGTTGGTAGATGTCACGTCTAGAATAAAGTTACAGTTCTTGATTTTTTTGCATCAAAAATTATCCAGCTTTTGACTTGATAACTGTGATAGAAACTGGAGAGACCCACCAGAAATCTCTCAACACAATAACTAATCAAATTAAGAAATAAACTGTTGTTTCCAGGAAGTCAAAATATTAGAAAATAGTAACATTGTTGTTCTCTTTACCAATTAATGTTTTCTTTTATAATATCATAAATATAACAGGAATATCATGCCAAGGTTTTTGACCACAATCGTTGCTCATGTTTTAGAATATGTTGCATTTCAAACTAAGTCTAATAGCCGCTTTTTAATTAATTGTTTCTGATGAGAAAATTAATTAGCAAAACATGTTTCAACTCACATCGAAATAAAAACTGAGAACTTAGCATTTACAAGTTTGTTGTTTGCATTTCAGGTGAACAAAGGGCCAAACTTTCTTTTATCAGGTCCCTAAACCGTAACTCGCTCCGTGCTGCCTCACCGCGGCCGCTCTCGGACGCTACGTGACGTCGTTTCCTCTCTCCAACATGGCGCAGGAGGCAGGTCGTTAACGGCAATCTGAGGGATTTACCCCAACCTTCTGTATTTATTCATGTGTGTCTGTTAAGGGGGCTCCCGCGGCTGACATTTGCGACGGACTACGTCTCCTGTCGAGGCGGCTGCAGGCCTCCTCCTTCGCCCGCTCTCCCTCCCCGTCTCCTTGGGACCAGGCACACCTCGCTCCAGATTCCGGTGCGACATGTATGAGGGCAAAAAGACGAAAAACATGTTCCTCACACGAGCTTTGGAAAAGATCCTGGCCGACAAGGAGGTGAAGAAGGCTCATCACTCACAGCTGCGTAAAGCCTGCGAGGTGGCACTGGGTAAGTTCTGCTGCTGTAGCATCTCTATGATCCCGACTTGGACCCCATTGATTTAGACACGTCATGCAGCCTTTCACTTATTATTTACCCTGGAACAATGTCGCAGTGTTCCCCTCAGCGTCGGCGTTAATAGCCCGCTACTCCCAGAGAGGTGTTATGATGTTGAATCGTTTGGGGGGGAGAAAATAGGGGTTATTTTCTGACGTGGCGTGGACTCCGTGAGAATGATTCCGTACGAAACACGGAAATGCTGCAGCAGGACGGGTGGGTGTTTGCAACACTGGTCGAGGCGAGAACAGGCCAAACATCGCTTTGAAACAAAGTTGATGCAAACTGTAACCCCTCTAAACACTGACGTAATTTACACAGACAAATGGCTATTAAAACAACACAAATTAATTGTATTTAGGTCCCTAAAGGTGAGAGATCCCCATCTCTTCCTGGAACACAGCGAGCAGGTGTCTTTGTCCTTCACTGCACCTATTATTCATTTACCGGTTTAATCACTGATTACCCAGGGCTCTCCCCAGTCTCTGATGTGTTGCTACGTGATGTGTAATTGGCTAGAAGCGTGAAGGAATATTCAGTTGACAGCAGCACCATTTTCATGTCGGCAACCCTGTCAAGTCTGTGACATCATAGTTGAACTTCCGGTGTCATCCACAAAAACAAATTAAATCAAAAATCAGGAGGTAGAACAAACTAGCTCGTTGTGTGTACAATGTTTGACACACAGGAGATAAATGTTCACAAAGTATATATAGTGCATGTATTTTTGAAAATATCACAAATGGTATGTTTATTTGTAAGTCCCGCTTTTATTTTGAAGTGATTTCCTTGTACTTCCATTTTGATAGCAACTGCATTTGCTAGCTTCATTTGTTAGCTTGTGTATTTAACAGATTATTTGCAGAGTATCAAAGACGGATTTTGTGCGATCAGTAGATTTGTTTTAAAAAATAATTTGCAAAACTCAAGTCTAAATATCTGTTTAAGATCAGTCCTAGTAATATGGCTCATAACTGGTGTACACTGTCTAGCAAAAACAGACTTGTATTTGATTGAAATGTTATGTGATAAATCAAAACAGAGGGAAAAATAATGATTAGTTTTCAAAATCCAGAAATAAGAACAACCAGAATAATGCTATGCGGTGTGTTTTTTTTATTAGATATAGGGAAACATACAGGAAAATTTAACAGGACACTGAATGGAGCTAAAGGCAGAGTAAAATCAGATGAAAATTTGTTTGAATGAAGCTTCATCTTCTATCAAGATGATAACTATAAACCCACAGCAAGTTCAACAATGAAATTCATCACATCAAACCATAAACATTATCTTATGTCATCAGACGGGTTAAATACAAAAGCAGCCACTCTCTTTGCTTTGTTTTTCTTCCGCTTAGTAGTAATCAACTTCTTTAAAATGCTTTTCTGCATGATAAAATGTAGAAAGGTTTCAAACTGTGTGGCTACTATTTCAAGTTGTTTGTTTCTACATTTGGACTTGACCAAATACAAAGTGCATATCTTCATATTTTAACATCAAGCTGCAAATTAAGTAAACAATGTAAACCACACACTTCCTTTTGCCTCCAAATTCTTTAAAGACCTTTGAGAAAAATATGCAAATAGTGTGAAAGTTACTTTGATACCATGCTAAGCTTTCCTTTTCACTTTAGGTGGAATAACATATATTCTAGAGTTTGCCCATCACCTAAATCTCAGTCTTTGTAGCTGATCTGCTGTGCAGAAGCAGCCTGTGCTTCCTTTTTTTTTGGTTTCAGCCTTGGTAGTAACATGACACTGTCAGAGAAACAAAGCGCCCATGTTATGGAGCAACCAAACATCCTACCTATCCTGACAGTGCTGCCATTATTCTCATGCTCAGCAGCGCAAAGATTTGTAATGGCCTGGAAGGTTAAATGATCCACTTATGTTAGCTAAGACTTGCTCTGTTTTGCTGCACCGACCCACCCACACAAACATACATTCATCACAACTCCTCACTGTTCATGCAGCTACAGAAACAAAGGACGAGTCCACGAGAGTTGTTTGTGTTTAACTTGTGCTTAAAGTGTAGGATTGGCATAGTGCTGCAAGTCTGATTTGCGACCTGCCAGTCCTTTTCTGAGAATAAACATCACAATTGACATCACTATGCAATTCTTCTTTGCGTGCTGTGTGAAAATTGTATTTGTTGCATCTATTTTTCTCAAAATGTGCACATTTGTTGCAGCAACTTCTATTCAAATCATATCCAACAATCTGAAGTAAGAAAAAACCTTTTAGATGCACTCAGATTGTGCGAAATGAGAAGCTCCGGACCGAGTGTAGCAGCGGCATAGTAATAGTGCACATCAAAAACAACTGGGTGACCCAGTATACTGAGTGACTTACATAATCCGCTCCTGTTCCCTGAGACATTTCAAAGAGAGTGTCTTTGTCAGTCTCATCTTTGCTGTCTAAAAGTCTTCCAGTTGGAGATTGCCTCAGTGCGAAAACTGAGTTTTGTATGATAGTTCTTACTCCCAAAACACAGGGATTGATCCAAGAAGCTTTACCTTTGCTAGACAGTCAGGCACCCAGACTGACCTTTCTCCTTGATTATCAAAATGTCACTCCGCCGTTTCACAAGGAGTATATTATCTTTGTTTCTCACACTCTCCGAGCTGCAGCAGTAACGGGAGGTCCTTTTATCTTCGGATCAGTCAGCCGGCTCCTCAGCACGGAACAGTCTGATAGGAGAGAACAGAAATGGAGTAAGACTGACAGTTAACTCAAAATATCAAAGGCCCCCTGGCTGTATTTGTTCATCATTTGCTTTTTTTCTTTTTAAAGCAGATTCAGGCTTTGCTTCATTGTCATTTCTCAATTATGCTTTCACATGTTTACAGATGTGGATGATTCCACTGTTTCTAAACTCAAACTCCAAAGGACGGGTTGGATTTATAAATCGGATTCGCTGAACATGCAAAAAATGTAGAGTACTTCCTTCCAGGTTATGCCTGGGCTGAGATGGGATGATAAAATGAGTAAAATGGTGTCATGGTGCCAGTGGTTCTTGGTGCAGCGCCACCACAAGTGGGTTTAGTTCGTTTGACACATTAAAGTGTGAATGCGAACAACATCAACTGGAATTGTAACAAATGTTGCCGTTTTGGACTACCAAGTATGAAAACACCCTAAAAATTGACCACCACTCAATGACGTAAAACACCCAATTTGATATATGAAATTATATATTTTTTATAAAGGACTGAATTTTCTACTTATTACTTTTGCCCTTACCAAAGGGGGAGGGGGGAAATGTGGTATTATTAATCATATTTTTTGTTCTTTACTAGAAAAAACCCTCTTGAAAAAATTTTGCTGTGGTGTCCAACGGGATCAAGAATGTTTCTCATTGAAATAGAAATTTGAATATTGGTGCAATCCTATAAGCTTACAGTTGAATTTAGAGATTTAAGCTGGTATATGGAGCCAAATCACATCACTTGTCTACTCCACCCTATGACATACCAGACTGTCCTATTTTACTTTCAAAGCTGATCAGAGTGTCTGGGAACTTTCAATTATAAATATATAAGTTTCTATTTTCCTATAAATTGGAAAATTGTGTATAAACATGACAAAATGCAGGCACTCATTTCTCTTATTTGAATGCATTTTTCACAAGAGTGCTAATAATTTGGAGGGTACTAAATATTTCAATAAATGACCATACATATTTCACAATGCCTAAGGTTTTGTTGACATTTTAGATTGAAGTTGCTCTTTTCAAGCTCTTACCATCAGACTTGAAAATTGGAATATCATACCAGCATAGTTCCCTGACTAATGGACTGCTCAGTAACATTTTTATGTTATCTTGGTAATCCCCTTTATCTTATGTACATTTCCTTCCTGGCTTATTTCCTCCAGTAAGTTTTTCATTTTCACTTTTATATGCAAAGCCAATGAAAACTCCTTTTTTTTTTGGGAGAGGTCAGGAGAACTACTCCAAAACTGCATTTCTTACTTCTGCTTCAGTTTCAGAGTCCCAGTGCGCTACTTTAAGTGCTTACCTGCTTCAACAAACCTGATTTAAAGTGAAGGGTCATTACCAGGTGTCTGGTGGACTTGATGGCCTGCTTAACAGGTAATTAACGCTGATGTGTTGGAGCAGGAAGACATCAAAATAATACAGAGCAGTGAGACTGGAGAACCAAGATTGACACACCACTTCTAAGGCATCGGTAGTCTTTGAATAAAGTAGTGGAAACAAGAATTGCATTACTGCTAGCCTTTTAATATAGAAACAAGTCTCCCTGTTAGTTTCTGTTTAACCTAACGTCTTTGTTTTACTTTTTTATTTTATCCAATAGATCATAATGCATTTTTTATTTTGTGTTTAGTAACTGTTCACTGTTTTTGACATACTAATAATCAAATATCTGGTGTAGTTGTGGAGAAGTTGATTCTTTACCATGTAGTTTTAATTTCTCTTGAATCCTAATTGTAAAAATAATGATCAAACATGTTTAAAAATGAAATTTAAACATAGTAGTCACTTCTTGTGTACAGTATTATATCTAGGTGGCGCGGAAAAGGGCACATCACTGTTTGTGGTGGTTTTGCTTCTTATATACACTGATGCTGTTTTTGTTGGTCAATTGTGAGTTTGTAACTCTGACAATGTATTTTGGCCAGTTTTGATTTCCTGTTTTATATAATAAGTCTTAAATAGCTGCATTTTGTTTTACATTTTTTTGACATTAGTAAATGACTTGGTAAAACATTTTGTTCTTGATAAACTGACATTTTTTTCTCAAAACCTCACCACTTGCTAGTCTTTGCTATGGTGCATTCACTGACAGAAAATAAAGGTGAGCTACCTGAAAATGATAAAGCTATTTCCTTTTTATTTGGTACATTTCTCACTCATCTATATCATTTCTGTAAAATTCTAAATGAGGTAGAATTCTTTACATATTTTTGATGAACAATAAGTTGCTTCATTTGTAAATTATATTGTGCTATGCTGTAAGATCTGTGTTAGGAAAAATAAGCCCACTTCACATTTCTGCAAAGGTTTTCATTGCACTACTGTATGTCTGTTCTGTTGGGAAATATGTCCCTATCCATGGTCAAAAGAACCTTGAATTAGAGATGTAAACAAATACAAAATTAGCAAGAGCTTGCAAGCTGTGGTTTTGCACTAAACACAAGGCCACTGTCCTCACCCTCATCCTTGTAGCTGGCAGGGAGGCCAGTACAACAAATGCACCTCTGATCGTTAAGAATGGTGATAGCAAGCTCCTCGCCTCCCTATGTCCGGCGTCTGTTCAACCACGATAAGCACCGGGTAATAAATGATCCCGTCGTTAATTGAGCTTTTGACCATGACTTTCCAAAGACCAAACACAACCCTTCTAAAAGGGGAAACGCAGGAATTAAAGGCTGCTGTCTGGAACAAGCCTTGGACGTTTGAGCACAAACAGAATAAAATTGTTCACTGACTTATGCAAGCAACAACCTCACTTAAATGTGCATCTTATTCCTGACAGGAAGGGAGGTTTGCAGGAAGCTGGTAGGAATTGTTAAAAGGAGAAAAATGTCATCTTTAGTGACATTTTTATGTTCCTGTATATTGCTAGACTGCTGTGAGATTCAAGTATTAAAGGAGTTGTTTCATAGCTTAAGTAAGCTATGTGCAGTTCACGACACTTAATGAACTGTTTTTTTTATTATTATTATTATTTCTTTTTGTTTATTAGAGATGTACTGAAAAAAAATTTCTGGTCAATATTGATTTGTGGTTTTCTTAGAAGTCTGACATGCTGATTCCTACAATTAAGTTTTTGTTATTGTTTTTTCCCTAATGACACTGTATATGGATTTTTTTTTTAGAGTTGGAATAGTTGGAATAAATATTTAATGTATTTGATAAAAGTGGAAAAATATAATTTTTTTTAGTACATTTCAGTATAAATCTGAGCAGGTCAAGGGAAAACTTGCAAATTTCAATCTCTGGCCAGTAGATACATACGGTGGTGATAATATTGATAGAAATTACAATGACAATACCACTTTTGATAAACACTTGGAAACAATTATTGCATTCTGAGCATTTTTCTTTGTGATATGAGTACAGTGGACTCCACATAGTCACAGTTCAGTATTTGCTGCTGATTTGCTCCTTTAACAGATTTTTCTGTAGTACGTGATCCCAAATTATTCTGGTAAATCCCACCTATTCACAGATTTTTTATTTTTTTGTAATATATTTTAAAGAAAATGCTGAAATAAAGTCATGTAGCATTACTTGAGATGCTATTGGCTGACATCATGTGCAAAGCAACAAATCTAGGAGTGCCTGTCATTTTCTTGCCTCTGATTGGCTGTACACCCACGAGCAGAAATAAGGAAGACTGTAGAGTTTAGCTTCTGCAGTAGTTTTCATTGGATCTTTATAAAGTGTGACCTGCAGGTTCTGATTTCGGGTGATACCAATTGTTTTGTTTTTTTTTGTCTGAAAAGTTGCTTCATAGTGATGAATTAAATATGCTGCAGCCAGCACAACAGATGAAGAGAAATCCCCTTCTCTGGCTTGTTTTGCCTTTCTGTGCCAGTTTATTGTTTGTACATTATCTAATTATTTAGATTTAAAAAAAATATTTATATTCATATCTTGTACTCATCTCAGAATATTTGTTTTGAAACAAACTTGCAATACCGCGTTGAGATGAGGAAGGAAGACCTACTAGAAAGCAGACAGTGGAACTTGAGTGTTTAAAATTGTAGATTGAGGTGTTTGGCCAGTGGTGGGTGCTTATTTCAACTCCTGATTTGCAGTGTTATTTAACTGGTCAGGAATGAAATCCGTAAAATGTAGACTAGGCAACTTGAATCAAAAAATTCAGCACTGCTTACACATCCTGTATAATATGGTGTTTTATATGCAAAACTTTTAGTCTACTTGTGAAAACACAAAGTTTAATTATTGAAGAAAATACATCAGCCAGGAAGTTAAAGCTTGGTAACAAATGATTCTTCCAAACAGACAGTTTCTGATAGAAACTTTTTGGGCAGAGCTGAAAAGTCTGCATAAAATCAGACCTGTCCCAGTTATATCAGTTCTGTCAGGAGGAATGGGCCGGAATTCCAGCAAACTATTCTGAGAAGGAAATACAACTTTTACACTGCCATTTATCAGATAGAAAATATTTTAATCCTAATTGTGATTTTAAAAAAAAGTTAACATGATTTATTGCTGGACAAGTGAAAATAGATTTGCATCTTTCTATAAAGTATATGTAAATTTTGTGCATATAAATATTTGTCTTACCAGAGATGATCCAAATGATGGGAGTTTGGGAGTTGTTGGATTAAACAAGGTTATTTTGGCTGAAGTCGAGGAGGGCGTACTTAACAACAAACACTGTTTTTATTTTCATTTCATTGACTATTTGCCTCCAGCTGGTGCATCAAGTGTAATAGCTCCCTTTCACAGGGTTGAAAGAGTAGGTCGTAACATTTGAGCAGAAAGTGCTAAATTATTTGACCAGAATGAAATCATTAAACTGAATTGATTTCAGTAACAAAACCAACAGCTGAGTAATCAAGGCCATGTGGAGGCGAAGTGCTTTGGGACTTTTCGGCTTCAAAATGAAAGCCTTGATACAGCCACAGGAGTGAGACTAGTGATTAGACGGAGGCTTATACAAGCGTGAGTGAGGGTGGTGGATTGGTGGGACACACACACAGATTCAGATACACACACATACACTAGTGCACAAGCGATTAGTCAGCCCGGACAACCTTTTGACACCACTTCCTTCTTCCACACCAAATTTAATTAGAGTTGTGCAACCTTTCCTTTCATCCTGGACAATGGAAAAGTCTCGGGTCGGATTTTAATCAAGCTCTCTGTAATTGCAGCTGCTGTATATTTATATGTTAGAGAGTGGAGGTGGATACACCCTGGAGCACTTCTTCAGAAAAGCTAAATGAAGAGGCTCGGTGTGGTCTTTATTAGAGTATCTGTGTACATCGTGGTTAAATGTTTTCAAAAGCTCTTGGCTGATGAAAACATTTTTGCAGTTTATGTAAATGAAATATAGAAGGTCATAAATCTTTGGCTTTAGACTCTTAAGAATATAATTTTGTTAGTTATTCATGTCACATCGACAGCTTGTAAAATAAGTATTGAACATGCCAATGTGTAACAAGATGAAAATAAATATTGTTTTATATCAGCCCAAATTTAAATTTTGAATTGACACCGATATGTCAAAAAACAATTAATATCGACCAATGGTGATGTTGGTGGCAATGTATCTTGCATTCTTAACTGTAACCACTAGTGTTGGTATGTTTTCATCAATAAGGCTTCTTATATGCTATAAACTTAATTTCCACACAGCAGCAGGAAAGCTTTCTTAACACTTACAGATTTCAACTTGTTTCTTGACTTTCCACAACTTTTTTACATCCATGTCTTCAACTGTTCAATAGTAACATTTTATTATTTTTACCTATGTCTTGATTTCTTAAATAATTAGTTTGATTTCTCTCTATTTGTGAATTACTTTGGTTGTTGCTGATGTCTAGTAGAAATTTTATATTCAAAATATAATTGAGAAAAAATTTGGTCCTTACTTACTCATTTTGCCCCCTTTACAATTTTTGACTATCTTGCTGATGTAAGGAAGATGTACAATCAACAGGGATAGCTGCAGCTTTGAGAGGATTGTAAATCCAAGTTTCTTCTTGAGGTCCAGTGTGAAGTTTGAGTTTTATTAAGTCCAAAGTTGGCACAACCATCCACCATCTACTGACAAGCTTAACGGAGATTTTAAATAAATTTTCCAGCAGGACTTTGGCACCTTCCCGCACTGCTATAATAAACAATACCTTATTTGACTCTGGTATCGGTGTACTTCATTAGCCAGGAAACTCCACTTACCAAAGCCTCATTGAAAAGCTATATAGACACCTTGGACATTAAATTTAATGCTGCAAATTGTTGCTCAAATCTCAGCAGAGCCACAGGCCGCTTAAATACCATGCTGTGTTGATGCATTACTTCATGCAAGTAGCCTCAACAAAGTATTGACCACATTATGTGCCATAGATGGAAATACTTTTTTTTTTCTTTTGTAGCATTTCTGTTTGAAACAATAAACAATATTGTATACTAAACTGACTTCCCAGGGTTAGAAAAACTGAACATGAATCACTACTTTGACCAAGCAAGACATTCGGCTGCATGTTTTGAAATATGAGAAGACAGGCTTGTTTTTCTCATGAGCGTAGATCAGAGTAATGGACCAGGTACAAAAGCAAGTTGGGTTTTTTTTTTTTTTTTTTGGAGGGCAGCCTGCGGCTTGTCTCCATCTCCCTTTTACTGTCCTCACTCTGTCTGAACTCGTCGTCCTCTCTCTGCGAGCTGTTATGTGTAGAAGAGGATCTCCAGGGAGGAGTCTGTTTATCTGGCTGCCTCCTGCCAGCTAAACATCCCCATGCATCCTCAGTTGTATCGTAAGTGATGAAATGGTAAAGCTCTCAAGAGAGCTTCTTGTATTTGTGCTCTTGCAGTATGTGCGTTGTGGCAGTGATGCAGTGTGATGGATATGTTGTTATCACAACATCTGGCTCCTGAGTTAGTGTTCATCCAACAGCTAAAGGCAGCAAAGCTCTATGTGCTTGTGAATGTGGCTTGTCATTGCACGGCTGTATATGCTGTACACACAGTTATGGTTCTTACCAAATTATCAAGCTCCCTTATTAGTTTTCTAACCATAAAGCAGAATAAAAGTGTTCCACTTACATTCTCAATGTCAAATCTGGGGCTTTTGGAATTTAATGATTTAGTAGTGAAGTTGATTTATTCTAAAAGTCTCTTCATTAAACAACTAATTGGAATAGATTAGCTAAATCAGGTGTACCTAGCCTTGTTTTCTTGAGTCCTTGTAATGAATGTCTTGTAATTTCAGCTAACAACCTTCGGTCAATTTTATAAATTGTGGATCAAAAATCATATTCAGGAATTTTAAAAAAAATCTAATTCGTCTCGAGTTCACAGCAGTTTTGTGGAAGGAGGATAGCCTTGAATTGTGACTTGAATTCCCACTGTTGATACAAAATTTATTGCCTGTGTTCTTTTAAAAAAAAAAATTAATTACTGGCAGGCAGGAGAGCTTTTGACATTTGTTCCAGGATGAAAATGTAGAAATTTGTCAACTCGTCATTGCTTTATAGGAAGGTGTCAACATTAAGAAGGACTTAATTTCCTGTTTGAAATGGTTGAAAATTGGTACAAAGACATGTTCAGAGCCACAAACTACTCCCATGAGAAACATTTATTTAGCTCTACTCTGGTTGTAGCAACTGCTTTTTGTTCTAATTGTAAAGCTGCTGTCACACTGTCTCCTATCTTGCCATGCATGCTGCTGTATTAAAACAACAACTTCCATAGGTCTAAAATATGTCAAAATAAATTAGATTTTGTCTTTAAAGTATACGTCGCTTTTAACATGCTTTCCCTCTAAATGTTTTGCTAAAGTCATTGTTATGCAATTCAGTTTTTTGCTTATGACTGGGTCCATGATTTCACAGTCTTGTTTTTTTTTTTTTACATAAAAATATCAACTGACCATCTGGGAAATATGTTTTAATGCTCTATGCCAGGATGATCAGACAATTAATAATCTGGTTATACGAGATGGTTATACGCTGTTATTCAGTTTCAAGCGTCCAACATGTTGTGGTGAGTGAAGCAAATTCATTATATGCTTTGAGAAATACTGTAAATACTGCAATATTTTAGTCAAGTTACTTCATTTCTGTAGCAGCAATGTGCAAATGTGGTATGCAAGGTATGTGAGAGCAGTGGCACTCATACATTATTTTTCAACAAATCCTAAAAAATCTGTAGCCACCTGCTTAGTTGGTGATCAAACCCCACCTCCTCTTCTAATCTAAATATTTATAGATCAATCACAACAGAAAAGCTGCTCCAGAATTATTGATTTGATAATCACTCACAAGTTATTTTAGATATTATAAATATTTGCTGTTGTAAATATTTATAAATAAATATTTATTGTCTTCAACATCTAGAGGCTTACCTCAAGATGTTGAAGTGTTTAGAAGATAAGTCAGTGAGCTATAATTGGCTTTATAAAGGAATAAGTGAGAGATGATGCTATTCTTTGCAGTCAGGTTTTATTAATAGACCTCTGTCTCTGAACCTAGATCATCTTGCTGAATTTGCAGATTTTCAGGCAATGAAAATTTTGAGATGGTTTTCATAAATATATATATTTTTCAATAAACCTATGTTATCAATTAAAGAAAAAGAGTTGTTTTTTAAAAAAGTACCTTTTTTTAAAACAAAAGGTACTAACAATTTGGAATAATCTATATAATTGGTGCAGACAAGTGGAGCTTTACAAAATCTGTGATTGGTGAGTCTCTAAATTTTATCCAGTACTTTCATGTTTCTGCAGCTTCGTCTTCCAAACCACACACAAAGAACATTAAAGCTCATTAAGTAAATGGCTTTGGGTTATCCAGACAGCCATTGTTTGTATGTTGTGGGATTGAGCGTGTTCTGCACAACCAGATAAAGGGTGAGCAATGGAGCCCATGCTTCAGAACCTCAAATCACCCCATGCATATTTCATTTTTCTTGCATTATGACGCAGAAGCAAATGGACACACAGCTTCTGTGTTTTGACAAATGTCCCGCAGCCTGAACACGCACTACACCCCGCATTTAAACTGCTTTGCTTTTAGGGCCATAGTGAGGAAACTCAAAGCGTATCATGTTTTCTTTTAGACTTTTATTTTTAAGACAGATTTATTTTTTTTTCTCAGTTCAGCTACTTGTATTGTTATTCTGGCTGACCTGTCATATGAACAGACCCTAAGCTACAATGCCCATTGACCAAAATATCTGATAAGATAGTAACAAGTAAAGGCAAACCAGACCAGTCTGAGAACACCAGATGTCCAGTTAAACATTCACTTACTCTGTGTTAGCCACAGGGAGCTCTTCTTGTTGTTTTGTTTTGCAAGTAAAGATAAAAACCTCTTTGAAAATTCTCTGCTGTGTAGTTGTAAAGTCTTAGTACAGGCACATCTAATGTGGTGCTGTTTGTTGGCTGAAATATTCACAGCCTTCTGCTTGTGTCTGCAGTAAAATGTGTAGCTTTAAAATATAATTATTAGCATCTTCAAAAGTGTTTTTCATAGCTATTAAGCCAGCAAGACTGTCTAAGACCTTTTAGATTTGTTAACAGGAGATTAGGATCATAGCTATTGATTTGTTTACAGGAGAAAAAATGGTGAACTTTAAATTTGCATGACGTCAAGCTGAGCCAGCTCCTGGTTCAGTTCTCTATTTTTTAAACGGGATATTTTTTTGTAACTTTGTGTTTCTTCACTTTTTCATTTCGCACCACCTGCTGAAATCTCCTTTCACCAGCAATTGATTATTATTAGTCTTGGAACAGTTTTTAAAACCTCACATCTTGGCTACAAACTTCACAAGTCAATTTAAGTTTAAACTTCCATTTCCATCTGTTTTATGCAAACAGAACCTGGATGCTGCATGCAGTCATCTGAAATGACAGATGGGATTACATTTGAATAATCTGATGTTACACAACACATTCCATGAACCCAAGGACGCCTGAGGAGTGTGTAGGACCAGTAAGTCAAGCCTCAGTGGTTGTGTGGAGTCGTAGCCATGGCAGACACTCCCTGCAGGTTTCTTTGCTGCTGCTGAGGGCTGGAGAATGCTTTGTCACAGCTCTCTGGCAGGGTGGGGCTTAGGAGCAGGGAGACCAGAGTAAGTCTTTAAACTGCTCTTGGCTGCAGCAGGACACTGAGCACTTTGATGTGATACATGATGAAAGCTGTCTGCCTTTCTTCTTGTATTGGAAGTGGTGTTGCTTAATAAAACGTGTAACCGAAACCATTTGTACAAATGATGTACTCTTACAATTCTTTGCAAAAGTATTAGTAACTGTGGAACCTTTTCACATTGTCATATTTGCAACTAGAAACTTCTGTAACTTTAGTTGTATTGAAATTTTATGTAAAAGATCAAAAGAAAATACATTTATCTAAACCACAGTATTGTAGCTCTGGCTGTGTATTTAACGTCTTGTCTCATCACACTTGAATACTCTACCTGAGTCTCAAGTTTTCCAGCCTCTGTTACATTTTCTTCCCGCATCGGCTCCCGTTAACTCTTACCAGTTTGCCAGGTTGAGGCTGTTGTGCATTGTCATTTTTTGAGCACACAATGTTTTGCACATCTTCCAAAAAGTTCAATTTGAGTCTCATCTCATCAGGGCATCATCATCTTTATACAAGAAGATTATGCTTTCTTATATAAAGGCATAATCTTTATATAGTTGCATTAGACTTTATTTAGGGGTAACGTGGTTGAATGTAAATGCATGCCACACCTATCAGGGTTTTAGAAGAACATATTATTTAGCTTCCAATCCACAATTTAAAATTGCAGTTTTGGGCTATTCTAGAGCCACACAATATTATAAATCATAATTTCTGCTGTAATATCACTGCACACAAAAAAATATTAGGATGCAATATTTGGATGTTTACAATATTCCAAATTTTATGCATTTTCGCTCTGCATATCAGTGCCATATTTGCCCATACCCAATGTAGATCTCTAGTGACTGAGATGCTAAAGCTAACAACGACGGGCTTTCTTTACCACTGTCTTATGGTGAATAGAGTCTGAAAAATGTAAACTGATCAGAATCGACAGAACAATTTTCAACATCGGAACGAGAATTGTGTATTTTCTGAAGACGTTCAGCCCTTATCTGTTGCTCACCAATAAAACACAAAAGCCCAGCAGTCTGTGTATGAGCCTTTAGCTTGAGACAGACAGGACCACGGTTTCTTTTAAATGTAACATCGTTTTGCCCTTTCTTCAAAAAGTTTGAAATGAATGGAAATTTATGGTTGTAATGTAACAAAATACTTGCCTTGCGCTGTGTGTTTCAGAAGTGTGTTTACTTGTTTGAGGAAGACTCCATAAATATTAATGCCCACCATTTCTTCAAATCTTGTTTGCATACACTCACTGGCACAAACAAGCAAGTATGAATGGTTTAAAATGTAAATCCAGGAGCAGAAGTTCATATATTAGTCTTAACCAATGTTTGCCTTTAGAGTTTAACCACTGATTCTCCTTCAATCCAGCTTCGAACCTTTGGCTCAATTTTACTGCTAATTCATCACCTTTATCTATTACAGGTGTGTATTTGCATGCCAAGAGGCTGACTGTGCGTTTGTGCTGCTGATATCTAAGACCCTGATCAGCTTTTGTTTGTAGCTCACGATAAGCTTGGTTAAGGGGGATCATTCATAAGTCCCTATTGAAACACATATTAGACAGGGCAGGGTAGAAACCCATCAGGTTGACAGGAAGAGTGTGATGTTGCTGGGGGGGGGGTTCCCTTTCTGCATGAGATGTTGAGGCACTATACTCACATCCCAGTTGTCTGTTTAAGCTTAAGGTTGTCGTTCCTTTATTACTCAGTATTGTTAGCCGTCTGATGGGGTTTCACTCATCTTAACAAAGGCATGCAACTGATAATCTTCTTATCTTGCATTTTTCATTCCTTTTTTTTCCAGTAAAATGCTATATTACAGCTGTCCTCTGCAATCCTGGCAATTGGATATTTTGTCCAAGCCGACTCCAGGCTGAGGTGCAGATCATCTCATGTATTTTTCACCGACCCTCCTGAAGTCTCAGGCTCGTATATCAGACTTTGTTTTGTTTCTGAGGGAAGCTTGCTGGTATGTTGGCTTTAATACATCTGCCACTGAGGTTATGATATAATCAACAGATTCAGTTATATATGTGGCTAGAAGTGGAAAAGGTTTCCATGCCAGTCTTGCTGATTGAAATGACTCATTTCTGAAATTCAGAAAACATTTTCTTTCCCCATCGGCGGACTGTTAATTCTCTAGGCTGGACTGAAATATGTGATCATTTTCTAGTTTTCCCAGCAATTACCATCTCTTCTTTTCTCCCCCTTCACTACCCTTCCCTCGCCTGGAAATTGCATTCACTGAACAACAGAGCAGAGACAGCATGAGGCAGCTTTAGTGCTGTATTTAGATGACAACCTAAAGGCATATGGGCTCACGCTGAAGTGTCCGGATTAACTGTGGTCAGTGAGGATTGCGTGGATAGTGCTGCTTAATACAAGCCCTGTCTTTCGAAGTTGCAGTGCAGCTCGGGAAAAGGAGCTCTCCACATGTAATCGCCCCCCGATGATCGAGGGAAAGCCTAAACTTACTCCTTAGTAAAAGGGCGTTTGCCTTGCTGACTTTTGCACTCATTTAATGTATCACCATCATCTAATGTTGGAATCTGGGTCAAAGTCAGGGTGAAATGGGAAAGCAACAAACTAATGAGAAGATTCAAGGTTAAATGGCTTTACTCGTTCCTCATTGAGCTCTAAAACGTTTTCTGTTGAAGTGGCACTCAAGCTAAAGTAAGAAAGATGGCATCAGGTATCTGTCGGATACCGTGTGTGTACCTGTATCCATAAAAGTGCATCGATACAACATCATCGGAATGTGGTTTCCTTCAAAATGCTGTGTTAGAAACTGAGAACTTCCAACTTCTCACTCGGAAAAATGAACGGAAATTGTACCAGATTTCTTATTTTCCACTGGGAGCAACTCCATCTACCCCCATTTACGATTTGTAGGATGAACTTCGCTTTTCAATAATGCCACTCCTCGGATCAACAGTAGTAAGATGTGATGGAAACATGTTTATTTCACAAGTCGCATAGGCAAAAGTCCATCTAAAATCAATGTTAGATGCAGTACTTGAAACACTGAAGTGAACAAATTAAAACTTGTTTGCTTAGGGAAAATAAGCAAACAAGTCTTGAGGGCCAAAAGAAACGGCTATAATCTTTTATTTTTTTACTCATAATTGTAACTTGCCATGTATTTTAGTTTCACTCCATGCTTCATCACCTTTTTTAGACCACTGGACAATCAAATGCTGCGGGTACCTTGAGCCTTTTACCTGACACTTCTGGCTTCATCTGTATATTTAGCCTGAGCAAATGTTCAACAGGAAAGAACATTATGAAGTCCAAAAACGGTTGTTTTTGTTGTTCCTGTTAGGATTTAGCACATCCGCTTTTAAATCTCTTCATCTGCACATTTTGTATCTCTCATCTCACTGTTCTTGTTTGTCTCCATTAAGCCTTGTAAACATTGACTTGATTAGTCCGTCAGCTGCAGAGGAAGTAATTCGTTTTGGTTCAGCAGCAGTAAATGTTCAGGGTAAAATATGCTCAGATTGATCAGTCAAATGTTTTAAATCCCATAAATATACATTTATCAGTTTCATTATTTATCGCCTCCATAAGAGAATGACTCGTATAAAAGGATTTGGACAGATTTTCTTAAAGGTGAAGGACTCCTTATGCACAAACATTATGACGTTTCGAATCGCTGCTTACTTATGAATACGAATGCATTTCTTATGAAATTTCATCCCTAGATCACAATCCAAGATTCAGATGGATTATTTGGTCACTATACTGATTTAATTTATATTATTTTGGATATTGTAGGGAACATACTTAACGATGCAAAACAAAAAATTGAGAAATCAGACCCAAGAGTCAGTCCATGTCTTGGTCCACGTTATGTCTGTATGTAATGAATTTGGCACAGCTCCAGATCCCAACCTCTTCTATTCGTGGCTGACCCACAAACACAAAGTTAATTGCTGTAAAATATGCTTGAAACCAGCTTAAATTTATTTCCACAGAATGTTAAAAGCTAAAATATTGTCTCTAAATGGAGTTCTCTGAAAAGACTCTTAGCCTTGCAGCAGTGAAATAATTGTGACCAAGATTTTCCCAGCAACCACAGGCAGGTGCAATTTTGTAAGAATGCAGCCAATTGTATCTGTGCTTTTAAACACTCAATTGCTGAAGGCCCCTTTAATGTCTAGTACCAATCAGCTTTCTATTTTTGTCTCTTTCCCTCTCTCTCATCCTTCCCCTTGTGTGGCTTTCTGCTCTTCTGGATCTGTTTTCACAGTTTTCAGTGACTTCATTCAATTCCTTTGCTGCCTGAAGATCTGTGAAATAAACACAATGTTGGCCCATCTCTCAGACATGATGCAGAGTGAATAATGATTGTATTTTTGGCACTGTGCAGCTACTGAGGCGGTATATTATCAAGGTTCTGGGGGGAGAATGGGTTCTGCCTGTCGTGGTGTTGCAAATGAGACATCTTGACAGCTAAATGGCGTTTGCTAACTTTAATGTGTGCATCACGATGTGTTTTTTCTATTGTTTTACCTCAGAGAAAGTTTGTTTTACAAAAAAGCTACCTTTTTAGTTAAATGTTGCAAAATTATTAAGTTCTACTTTTTCTTTTCTTCTCTTTCAGAGGAAATTAAGGCGGAATCAGAGAAATTAAGGTAAGCCATTGGTCATTTGATGGATTTTCTGTTTATTTGTGCTTGATTAGGTGCTGCATTCATGGCTCATTTGCAGGCCTCTCTGTTGCTGTTCTTTATTGTTCAGGCTTATAAAGGGGATCATAATGCTCTGTGTGTGTGACCAGGCATTCGTTGCTCTGCCTCCACTGATTTGCTTCTTTTCTCTGGGCTATTTTCCCAATAATCCCAATGTTTGGTCATTATTAGTTTCCTTTATTAACCCCTGCCTATTGCTGATGGTTTTTGGCCTGTATTTATTTGTGCTTTGCTCCTGAAAGGAATTGCTAAGTAACATCAACCCTGGAATGTAATGTAGCCCCCACATCTCCTGCTCTCTCTGCCAAGGTTTTTTTTTTCCAGCCTTTAATTTTTTTTCTTCTGACACACTGTCTCTCCCTTGATTTTGTTCCCAATACGCTCCATGTCATTCACTAATCCTCCAGATTTCACCAAATTTTCACAGTTAAAGTCGGATGGAATAAACATGTGGAGGGCCTCACCCCGTTTGCAGAAAAGCTGCTGCTTTTGGCCTCAGTCCAGCTGGTTCAAGTGTATTTTTCTTGATGCATAGAATTGGATCTAAATAAATTAGAATATGAAATCAAGTTAATTCAAAGTAATTCAATTTAAAAAGGAAAACTCTGGTATATAGTTTCGGTACACACAGGATGATAAATTACATGTGTATTTCTATGAATTATTTATTATTCGGGCTGAAAATCTAATTAAAGTTTCTGTTATTGCCTTTGCTTGTGGACTGTTTTTACCACACTTTTTCCTTCCATTGAATTTTTCATTAAATGGTTCAAAAGATCACCATCATATCTCAGACCTTCAATAAGGACGTGTTGGCTACAATTTCATTTGTTTAATATCCTCAATCTTCCCATTTCAGTTGAATAAAGAAGTATCAATTACCGTAATACAAGTTATTGGTTGCAAATAAAAGTAAAAATATAATGTTTTTCATAATATAACTGTCTTTACACGAAAATGTAAAACTAAAATATGTAATATGAATAAGGATTTGCTTCAAAAAGCAAACGCAATAATTGTACCCAATCCTGCAAAATTATTATAGTTAAAAATGTAACAATAACTTATATAGTTTAAGACAAAATATAGGATAAGGAGCTACTGAATTTTATGAAATTTTCAAGTGCTTAGTGTAGAATATTATTTCTATTCTGCTCTTCATTGAGGGAAACGAGTACAACAAGCTCATGTTAGCTGGTTAATTTGTCGGGCTATCTGCTCGTCTCGCTAGCCTGCAGTCCGCCGGTTTCCCAGCATGGCCCTTTTTGCTAATGGCATGCATGACTGTTCTTGTTTTTGACAGAAAAAAATAACTTGCCTGGTTTTAAGAAAAATATTTTGGCAATAAGAAAGCACTGAAACTCACCCTTGAGTTTTCAATACATTCGTTATTTTTTTTATTTTATTTTTTCCCCCAAATTGAAGTATTTTTTGCCTTGCATTGGTATCACAGGAAGACTAATTATTATTCTATTTTCTATAATGTCCCTCCATTAGCTAAAATGGAGGGACAAATTGACTTACCCTGAACTGTATTTCTTCTCTTGTACAAAATATATTGCTTAACAGCTTATTATGCTTCTAGATGCTTTCTTATTACCTGCTGTTATACCTCACAATATGTTAAATAATCTATGTCAGATGATGTGTGTTCTGAAATGTGAAAATAGTCCAGCAAGGAAATTTTCTCTCAGATCGCTAGAATCACAATTGAAGTTTATTTTACCCTTTCTCTAGTGACTCTAAAAGTCCCAAACTGAAAGGATTTCTAGCATTTATTCACTTAAAATAAGCTGGGTAAGCAAAGGAAAATGCACTGTCAGCAGCCAGGCATCTTAGGCTGGCACAAAGAATTGAAACTTGAATATCAGCTTTATCTGAAGATGGCAAAATATTCACCAAGCCACAGCGAGGAAAAGTATTAATCAACAGGATGTATCATTGATGCAGTCTGTGAACGTTTTAAGGTCTTGATAGCTACGTGCTGCTAACACATATATATGTTGGCCAAGTATAGAAACACCCTGACATCTAAGGGGAATGATTGAAAAACATCAGATACATTGATTGTCGTACTATTCACTCCAAAAATCCAGAAACAATAAACATCTTTTAGTGCTTAGAAGAACTGCGTTGCACAGAACGTCACTCATAGATGATCTTTTTGCGGCAGCCCATCGACCCACTTTTTACCTCTAATCAATCCATTCCCCTGTTACTGGTAACTATTAAAACTGACAATATGTATTGATACTTTTAAAATGAAAGAAAGAAAGTGTGTAAACTCCCTTGTATCCTCCGCCTCCTTGGCTGTTAAAGTGTCCAGTTTCTCCTCTTTCCACAGCTTTCTAATTTATTCTCCACTCTGAATCTTTCCTGTTGTAATTTCTTCCTGCTCTCATGCTCGATTCTGTCTCTCCCCTCGTATTTTCCTGCCCCCCATCATTGTGCCCTGCTGCACTCGGTGAGGTCGTCCCTCTGAATCGGGCTGAAGTCACCTCTTTTCATTGCCAAGACATAAACAATGCATCCTCCTCCCTTTTTCTATCAGTCTGCCTCCATCCCAGCCTCCCTCTGAAGTGCTCACCCGTTGTCTGTTTTTCCTCTTACTCCAGCTTGTGCAGTGGGTGTGGCAGCAGTGTCTGGGAAACCAGCAGCCCTTGTCTTTATCTGTGTTGCTGCTCTTTAAAATTTCAGGAGCAAAATATTTGGCATCATAAACACATGGTGTCAGTCTAAATCCAAATTACAAAAAGGTCATGCTTAACATCCTGCTCCTGCTTTGAAACAGGAAGCAGTTCTTCTGTATGGTGAAACATAACATCCTTGGCACTTAATTTTTCGTGCTCTGTTAGCCATGCGTGGATGTCAAAAGAAGTGCGAGTGTGTCAGACTGATTTTGAACCCTTCTTCTTGTCTCAAGTTGACAGATTGAGCTGAGTGATCTGTGTTTTTTTCTCCCTTTGTATTTACTTTTTTCTTTCCCCTCTCCTAGTCCACCAAGTGAAGACGGCAAATCTGGCTCCAGCACGTTACCGCCCATCAAATCCAAGACAAACTTCATTGAGGCTGACAAGTACTTCTTGCCGTTCGAGCTAGCATGTCAATCCAAATGTCCTCGCATCGTCATCACCTCACTCGACTGTTTACAGGTCAGTGCTAGGAGGTCCTCTAAACCATCATAGTTATTTAGTATTTCACTCAGAAAAAGATAAAAATCCCCAATTGGGTATTTGTCTTTAGTGTTTGCTTGCAAAATAAAACCTTGGTGTTTCACACAGTTTCGCAATGGATAGCATAGGATTGATCTTTCTGACAAGCAAAACAGACAGAATTACAAAATAGGGAAACAGAGGCGTTTATCTAGGCCTGAATATAAAACAAACTGCAATTAGAAGCTGATCTCAAAGAAGTATGTGGGGAAAAGAAAGTTTTGAAGATAATTAAATGATACATATTAAAGCCATGTGGGATAAACAGTGAAATTATCTAAAGATTGGGTGAGAAAGTATTGTTAAAAAATAGATAATTGCCTGGGAAGAAAATTTGGCCAGCTAGTTTACCGTGATGCTAAATGTGGGAGACTGTTCAGCGAGTAATGCTGATCACTGTCATATTTATGAAGACTGGCCTTCAATTAACCATTTCTGGCACACTGTGCAGAAAGATATGGAGGAAGTGCTGAGGCTAAATATCTCTACTTTTCAGGACATCCATAAATTTTCAACAGGGTTGACAGCTGGCTCCATCCAGAGGCTTGTTATTAGCCTGTTTCAAAGCTGCCAAAACCAGTTTTAATGTGCTTACTGATCATTTTCTGAGTAAGACACCCAATTTTGTCGATTAAAATAATTACAGTAGGATGTTAAAGAATAACTAAGGTACCACTAAGCAATGTAGGCATTCACAGACAAGGATGCACTATGAACCATCAGTGGCGTCAATGCCTTGCTGCCACCAGCGCAACGCATAAAGTGGATATAATAACGGAGAACTACTTTAAAATCTTTAACTTCAGAAATCAACAGCAAGATGGTTGGAATCCCAAATACTCATCAAAACTGGTCCTCACATCAACCTGTGATGCCAGAAACTCAATGATTGCTATCAAAGTTGTGTGATATGGCTTTGACTTGTGTTAAAGATTAACAAATGTCTTCCACCAGGTTTGGGATGTGACAGATCAGCAGATAAAATCAACCAAACTTTAATAAAATGCAAAAGGTATTTTTCGGAGATCAGACAGAGAAAAATGTATACAAAGATTCAGCTTCAATACCTGCTGTCTAACATTTTTAACATTTTATTGTAATAAAAGAATAAATATAATCCCATATTGTAATAAACGACAGCATATAATCCCACATCTGCTGAGAAGATTTGACTGATTACAGTCAAATCTCCTATGATATATTTGACATATGCTATATAGAAAAACCACAATAAAATCAAACTTGTGCACCGAATTCTTGTTTTCTCGCTTATCACTTTATAGTGAAACAAAGAATGCCTTGTTAAAAGCCCAAAATTAATGATAAGAGTATGCAAACTTCTGGCCAGCAGTGTACATCTGGAAGCTCTTACTGAGAGGGAAATAAAAATAAAAAAAAGTGGAGTGAGGTATTATTTATTTTTTATTCCTTGCAGTAGATGTTAAAACAATGAAGATCATCAAGGCCTGCTCTGAGGTTTATCAAACTGTGCTGCTATTGGTTTTACATATCGGCGTGTTTCTGTGACTTGCAGAAGCTGATAGCATATGGCCACCTGACGGGCAGCGCTCCGGACAGCACAGCACCAGGAAAGAAGCTCATCGACAGGATCATTGAGACCATCTGCGCGTGTTTTCAGGGGCCGCAGACTGATGAGGGCGTGCAGCTACAGATTATTAAGGTTCCATCGTTTTACTCTCCATCGTCTCGGTTCATTACACAGACACTCGAACTCGTGGATAGAGTTGAGCTATTCACATTGTGCAAACTGAGTTTCTTCCACTCAAAGTAAACAGCAAAACTTAAGCTAGTTTTGTCAATGCACAACCTGGAGGACACGATGCATGTCTTCATTGCAAAGTACCTTGACTATTGCATTTAAGATTTATGTTTGGGTGACTCAGCACATCTCACTGTTTCTTTTGGATATCAAATATATTTAATCTGTCATATTGCCTTTAAATATGGCAGATTTCTGTTTTTAAAAATGTGTCTTTTCCTAATGGCCTTTTGCCCAGTGTGAGTTGACATTCTCAATTTAATGTCTGTATTTTATGGGAATTTATTATGTGGTTTGGTTATATGCCTTTTATTTTTTATTTTTGGTGTTATGCCCTTTATTATTTTTTATGTGCAGATCTTTTTATGAACTTGGTGTCTAAAATGTGCTTAATGACTAAATTGGACAGGAGACTTTTTACTTGTGAAAAATAAACCAGCAATTATCAGTTCTTAAAAACCAAATGCCACCAGAATTTCTGAAAATAGGAATGAGAAATGACAATTGTTAATGTAGCTGCACTGTTCCAGAATCCGTTTTAGAACCGGTTTGATTTTAACTTTGAGCAAATTTTGAAAATCTCAAATTTGCTTATATGAAGATATGTGGTTTTAGGTTGGTGTGGCTAAGCAAAGAGAATAGATGTGAATGCTTCAAGTTTTTTTTTTTTTGTTTTTTTTATCATTTGACTTTTGAAAGCGTGTGTTACATCTGCAGTTTGATGTTTCCACTATGCCACTCTTAATGTTTCTTTACACGCTGCAGAATACTGAAAACACAACCATATCAAAATGTATCAGACAGGCTATCAAAGATTTCAGTTCAGCTCACACTTCCTGTCTTTCCTTCGCCACTCTAGGCTCTGCTGACAGCAGTCACCTCCCAGCACATAGAAATCCATGAAGGCACCGTGCTGCAAGCTGTCCGCACTTGTTACAACATCTACCTGGCGAGCAAGAACCTCATCAACCAGACCACGGCGAAGGCCACGCTCACCCAGATGCTCAACGTCATCTTCGCACGCATGGAGAACCAAGCAGTACGTTCAAATGCTCTAGAAACACTAAATCATCTTATTGTTGTGTTTATGTAAACACACAGCATCTCTCTTGAATCACAGTGTCTGAAAATTGCTCTAGTGGAAGCTAGTTTCAAGTAGAAATGAGTTAAAGAAGTTTATTCATAGGTAGACGCCATGCTATATAAGGATTTAAATAAGTTTGGATTATAAGACAGGTGCATCTCTGTAATTTAGAGTATCATTGCAAAGCAAATTTATTTCAGTAATTGAATTAAAGTAGTAAACCTCATAAATTAATTACACATAATTAATTAATTAAATGTTGGAGACTTAACAGTTGTCTAGTCGACTTTCATTTGTATATTTCACATTGAAGAATTGCCACAAAATGTCTTCTTTTTTTTGTTTTTTGTAAGAAGCTGGCTGCTTAGAGTGCTGTATGGAAGAATATTGATGGAAAGTTGAGTGGAAGGAAAAAAGTATGTCAGAAAAAGTTGCACTAGCAACAAAGAAAACTGCAGCCATGCAAGGATTTTGAAGAGTTTAGGGGAGATTCTCATGTCGTGGTCTGTGACAGGAGTCAAAGCTTCACACACACACACACACACACACCCACACACACCCCCACATACAGAACATGGGCCACAGCTGTCACACTCCTTGTGTTAGGCCACTCCTGACACAAAGTTAGAAGTGTCTTAATTGGGCAAAGGAGAAAAAGGATGGAAATGTTGCTTAGGGAACCACAGGCTAAACACATTCATGCCGCGCCATGTTGATGCAGTAATTTGTGCATAAACAGCCCCGACCGGGTATTGAGTGCATATACTGTAAAATGCATGGGCGTTTTTTTTACAGATATGTTTATTGGTCTGAATTTTGAGTTTCATTGGATTTAAACCATAATCATCAGCATTGACATAAATAAATGCTATTTATTTACAGCTATATAATATTCTAGGCTCCTTTTTAATTATTAAAATTAACTTACTTTTCAATCATATTCAGATTTTTGAGATGCACCTGTATTATCATATTAGAAAAAAAAAAAAAAGCTTACTCTAATCTCATCTTTATCTTTTTGAATGACACTTCTCCCCTCCTCACCTGCCTCCCTCCCCCCTTTTTGGACACATAGCTTACAAATCACAAGCTATCTTGGTCTCTGGCCTCCAGAAAGCGTGACCGCCAGGTAAAAGCGTGCAGGACTGCCCGTGACATTGCCTGATCAGAACTCTTTCAACTCTTTCCTGTGCATCTGTGTTTGCGCATTCAGCTTCCTTTCTTTTTTTTCCTTCCCTTATCCATGCACTCATTCGTTCTCTTCCTTTGCTCCAACACTGCACACGAATGCTGCACACTCTTTCCGCATTAATGCTTGCTGTGGCCTCTCTCGCTCATCTTGCTTCTCCACAACATATTGGTTTTTAATTGCACCAGGAAGTGGTGAACTTATTGGTTTTATGTGAAGCATATGTGACTGGTAATGAGTCAGACACAGACGGAGTAGTGAAAGCAGCGATGGAGAGATGAGGCAGACTTTAAGTATTGTCTCTGCTCCTGTAGTGCAGCTCAGGAGATCAACTTTCTGTATTTGTGTGTAGATGCATCCCACTGGCTGCAGCTCAGCATGGTGTGTTCACGCACAAACACACACGCAGCATTGGTCTCGCACAGCCTTCACTATCCGACTGAGGTGGCATTTAAATAATGAGCTTAGTTTGTTTGCGCTGCCTCGTCTGTCCCCTGCGGTACGTTTGTCTGCTTCCGTTCGATGCTAATCGCTTATTTAGAAAGGCTGCGTCATTGAATTAATTTAGTGAGGTTTTGATGTGACAATAGTGACAGTTCTGTTTAATTAGGATGGAGCAGCTAGAGGTGTGGTGTTCAAACTTAAAAAGCAATAGCCCAATTAAAATGAGATTGTGTGAGGAGCTTTTTTGAGATTTTTGTTGTAAATCCGTAAATGAAAAATCCATATGTGTCCCCAGTCTCTGTTTTCCCACCAGATATTTCCTCTTATTTCCATTTTTCATGACCTTCTGGTCAGATATCTGCATACACTCATTATGGGCATGAATGACTTAGGCCTTTAAATTTATATTGGACAAATATTGACTTAATGGCAACGTTCAGCTACAACACTTCAGGTTTTCCTAATGCTATGCTGCCCTATAATGTAAGAGCAATTAATACTCTAAAGTTTTATTATCTCATCCCACCCTAAAAAGAACAGATCGAATACATCCTTCAGGGCTGAAAATGAAGATGACATGCGGCGCACGGCGTCAAATATCTAACCAGACTTGAGCATGTCACGCTGTGCAAGCTCGATATGAAATGTCGATGGCACCCCCCATCACAGAACGGTGGAAGTGTTCCCACAGCTGAATTATGTTGGGAAGATCTGATGGCAACGTCATTGGACCAATGAGTAGACATCAGGTTAATGTTAACACCTTGTTATTGGAGAAGAAGAGAGAGAAAAGCAAACGCTGTGGAAGTGCTCATGGCTTGGTAGGAGAGAAATATAACCAGATGTCTTTCACAGCAGCAGTCACTCTGCGTTGTTATCCCAAGACATTTCTGACGTTGCTTGGGCTCACCGTTTGGTCTTTCCATCAATTCTTTGAAAGTTAGGATTTTGTCCAAAGCCCAAAATAATTACACAGCTTAAGCACGGCATACCCATGGTCAGTATATGTAAATGTCCGACTGGAGCTTTAAGTCATGCCGTTTTACTGTGAATTTGTGAAAGTGTCGCGTTTTTCCCAGACTCTGTCAACTCTACATGTGTGATTTTCTTTTCAACCTTTTAGTTTCTGGAAATCTACAAACACTCTTGGTTTGCAAAGCTAGTATTTTAGGTTGGCTGAGGAAACTTGCACTGCTTGTTAGTGTTGTTTTTCTCTGTAATGAAAGTTGTGTTTTTTATGCTAATGTGGTGTTATGTCTAACAGTACAGATACAATTAAACCTAATATTATTCAGATCCCCAGCAGATTTGGTATTAGTATTATTGCCATTCAAAAAGGAAGTTAGTTTCTGGTGGGTGATGAGACAGGTATCTCAAAATATATCAAAGCACTGTAAAATTTTCATAACATTAGAAAAAAATAGTTTTAAATTGTATAGCTTCAATTGAAAAATTGGTTCTCAACCTATTTATTAATAATCAGTGGAACATTATTATTGGGGATTAACATTTTATGTTTCCACTGATTTTTTTTTTTTTTTAGGTTCAAGTTTATGAGTTTGGAAGGCCTCCTTGCCATCACCCTAATCTGTATGTCCCTCCACAAATTTAGGGATGGAGAAGCATGATATCACTTATTATAATCAAGAAAACACATTGTAAAGCTGAAACTAGAAAAAACAAAAGCTGATTCTGGTCTTGGTTTATTAAGAGCATCACTAAATATCAACACATAGCCATTAATGTCACTATATTGCATTCTTTTTAAAGATACAGTTGCACTACTTCATGTGCAACATGGTTTATGGAAGAAGATGTGTAAATTTTATTTATTGAGCAGTATTTATCATCTTAGGGCTTTAAAAATAACGCAGTATAGGCTAAACCCTCATTGTTTGAAAGACTTTTTTCATTATTTTTATCATTATCCCAAAAGTACCCCTAGTAAATGTTGATACTACTTCCAGTCAGAAGAAACAATTTAGTAAATGTAAAGATTACTTTAAGCTTAAATCTACCAAGCTTTTTTTGGATTCCAGTTTGTCCAAAAAGCCAAATGCTACCGTGTCCAGCAGGCAGTCTGCTCTGAAAGAAGCAGGCGTGACACAGCCATATATTTTAGTCCTTTTCCATTAGAAATGCTTTTTGCCAGCAGCAAACCTAAATGGACTTGACACACACCGGCCAGCATGAAGTGATTCACAATGTTTGTCTCATTGCTGTTTGAGTAGCATGCCGTTTTTCTCTCAGCATATTTATGTGCATTCCCACTCGGACACACAGCAGATGTATGCTGACACACTAAGTATATATTGGGGAGGGAACAATTATCTTATAGCCGAGCTGTGAGCTCAGTTTCCTCACAGGAAAGGCAGACGGCTTGATATCAACCAGCGTTTTCTTACTTATGTTTCTAATCCATGCTCCTTTCTAATAACCATTTTTCTTCTCCATCTGTTTTTTTTTTTTGTTTGTTTTTCGGCCTGTGTCTGTCTCCCATCCCTCTGTCAGCTGCAGGAAGCCAAACAGCTGGAGAGAGAGCGGCACCGACAGCAATCCCCTGTAGCCCAGCACACTGAGCCAGAATCCCCCCAGCTCCAGAGTCACGTTCACCCACCCAGCAAGGCCCCCACCCAGGAGGCCAACGGCCCAGTCAGTCCTGCAACCCCCAGCATCGCCACCCCCTCCACGCCGTCCACCCCTTCCACGCCGGCCCCGGAGTCCAGCAGCAGGTCTGCGTCTGGGGAGCGGGAGGAGCAGGGGGAGCAGCCTGCCCCCGACGAGAACCCGGATCCTGAAAACGGTTCTGAGTTTTGCGTGGCTGAGAACGAGCAGACGGAGGCAGACCAAGCCACCGCAGCAGTACAAAGTGAGTTACCGCCCATGGAGTCCCCCGCTTAACAGAATAATACTGCGAATTTTACTGTAGATTTAATCTGAAAGAAATACACAAGCAAATCAGATTTTTTTGGATTAAGTAGGCTCTTATTACAGTTTACAACAAAATCATTCTACCTGTTATTTAAAATGTACAATTAAACTAGGGATGTACCGATCCAATATCTGAGGTTTAGTATCATCAGAAACTGTTCCGATACAGAAAAACGGAGCTGAATTGTCTTAAAAGGTTTCTGTTTTTAACACCAGATATTTATATTTATTTTATTACTTTGCACCAGTGCAGCACATTTAAATACACCAATAGCTTCTCATGCTTGGTCAAACAACACAACTTCAATTGATCTAGAATTAGTTTCTCTGTAACTCAAACATTATTTTTTTTATGCATTTGCTTTTGTTTATGAAAATGACCAGAATGAACCTACAAAATCATTCAGCTACCTCAATGAAAGTACCCATGTTAAATATAATGATCGAATTCATCTTCATTTTCATTTATGCATTTATTTATTTTTGCAAAATAGTGTTTAAATTATATCCTAATTGTAATTATTGTGTCCTGCAGATGCAGCATCCAAACAACATAAAGGAGCGGGTGAAGAAGAGGATGAGGAATCGCCTAACTACGAGGAAAAAGCCCAGGAAATTGTCCAGAGTATTCTGCAGGAAGTGGTCAACACCGTGGCTGGAGGTGAGACATGCTTTATTCATAATTTCAAACGATGCAACTCAATATTCAGTGAAATTATCAATCTGGTTTAGCCAAGTCTATTTTCTCCTGAAGCATGTTTAAAGACGAGATTATCAATCCATTTCCTCCTCTGCTTATTGTGTCTGCAGGCCACTGCCTGGACCCAGCGAACCTCTGCTCCGACACCAAGGAGTCAACCGGCGAGGGCGAGCCAGAGGAGTCCCCGCCGGCCGAGGCAGCGACTGAAGGCACCCAGAGCTCAATGGAGGACGAGGGAACAGTTGGGAGCGACAGCGAGCACGTCCATGCAAACGGCATTCCCGGCACGCCTATTTCTGCTAGCTTTACGCCCTCGTTGCCTGACGACAGATTATCCGTCTCCTCCACCGACACTCAGGTAAGGAAGTAAAGACACTGAGTGTTGGACCTTATAAACTGAGCTAGGTGTTGAAATTTCTTTAAGTTGTACATTTGTTCATTCATTGCTTCTCCACTGACCCTTTTAACAAAACAGCGAAGTCCAGGGTACTAAGCTGTCATTTATGGTATCTGAAGCATTCCAATAATTATTTATCTTTTTAATTATTTCTTGAATTAAGTCATCTTTGGCCCTTGCTGCTAGAAAGCTCTGTCAGAAGAAATGTATCTGGATGTTCAGCCTAAACTGTTCTTCCAGAACCGAGTCATTGTCTTTAAGAAATAAACACTCTTGTTAGTTATCCAATATGATGTTTGTTGTCATAAGATATGCCTTGAGAATAGGGATTGTCAGTAGTTTGAAACCGGTCGTAATAGAGCTTACTGTGTGCCTTTTGAAGTGTTGAAGTTGTGTAATCTATACCTGTGAAAATACTGCAGTGACATTCAAGAGCTGGAAAAGACAAACTTAAATGGCTTAAAATAAACTCTAGCTGCTTTAGTTAATAAATAGGTGATGATCAACCAATGAAGAAAGTTATTAGGTTAACCTGAAGTTCCTTGTGTAATTCACACTAGTGTTAAATTTACACTATGACGGGTGTAAATTTCACTTCCTGAAACCCTGTCCTCAGTCTGGCAACATCTGAATGTGTCTGAAATCTCCTCTGGCGCTTCTCCTTAAGCTGTTGTGAAGCCAAAGGTCACGTTTGACACAGCTGGACTCTGAATTTGTTTTTTTTTTCACATTGGCAAACAGGTGTGTGCGGTAATTTCTCCTGCAGCTGATCAGAGGAATCTGATGCGGTTGCTTAATGCATAAATAATCGTCCAGCTCCCTTCTTACTGAATGAATGAAAGAAAATAGAGTAAAAAAGTGATGGAGTAGGAGCTTCATTTGCAGAGGCTTTCTGTTCAGCTATTAAGGAATAAAAGCTGCTAGTCAAAAAATCCTTGAAAATAAACATTTTCACTGCAGCTGAGCTTTTACGACCTGATATTTATTTATTTTTTCTAAAATGGACTGACTTTTTCTTATCATTATGTCCTGTAGAATGTCATAATACATTTTTAAATTAAGACGTTATAAGTGTTAAATCCAGAAAAACTTAGTTTATATCAGTTTTTAGCAACTGCAGAATTATTACAAAAGTGTGGCTTACATTTCTATTTAGCTCCCAAAACTCTGATGCCCCTAAATATAATTTGGTGAAGCCAATTGCCATCCCAGGTTTGCTAAAGCATAAAGGGAATTTGTTTTTAATTTAATCCTTGTATAAATCCAGGAGTGATGTGTGTCCACCTAAAATTCAGCATTTATTAAAAAGTTGCAAAAAGAGAACCACTATTAATAGTTTGTGGCTTTAATGAGGCAAATTGTGAAAAAAGTTAAAGATTTGAAATGTAGCGTGTGTTTGCTGTGTCATCCAGCTCTGAATGACCTCTGCAAGTCAGCATAATTACTCTGAGGTGTGATCACGATCAAACAAATCTTATTGCTTTAACATTCACATACTGTTGGTGTTAAATAATCTTGAAGATAAAAGCTCTGAAACCAGACATTTCTTTAACTTGTTGCTTATTTTTCTGCTCCTTTAGGAATCGGGAGCAACAGCTGGCCAGCCGCCAGGTGCTAAGTTCTCCCACATCCTCCAGAAGGATGCTTTTCTTGTCTTTCGCTCTCTCTGCAAACTGTCGATGAAACCACTATCAGACGGACCGCCTGATCCAAAGTAAGACTTTGATGGGTTTTTTTAGGTAATTAGGGATAACAATCCTTGTAAGGATTTTCTACAGCTTAGAAGAGTTTGCTTTTTTAGATGTGCTTTTACTCTTGTATATTTTATACTTTCTCGATTTGTATAACCAATTCATTAATCAGCATCTAATGGAGACTCCCAGTTCATTTAGCTGTTGGATTTAACTTCTAATTGCCAAGTTTTACTCTCAATTGCTTAAAACCTGAGAGTTGGACTTTTCGTGATATTTTTTATTATTATTATTATTATTGTTCCTAGTGTAGGCTTCATGAAAAGGCCTTCTAATGCCTTGTTGTTTTTTATTTTTTTTTATCCTTCCTCTAAGCTGCAGGTCTGACTACAGACATCATGAATCATGGTTTAAAACGAGGATCGCTCTGATTGTGGTGTTTTTTCATTGGTTTCCATTGGTTATGGAGGCAATGAGACATCAATCAGAATTTTCTGAATCACTTCCTTGTGTCATGAAACACTGGAGCCCTTTTCATCCTTCCTCTTTACTTTTCAAAGCACCACAAATGCAAAATGAATGATTTTATTATTTTTTGCTCCAATTTAATATTTCCCCTGACCACGCTTCCCTCAGAGGAAATGTGATTGTACTGGAATCAGGATTTTCTGCCTCAGGCTTCTACCTAAAACTGCATTCTGACTCTCATTTGTTTACTGTTTTCCAACCAATTTATTATTAATTTCAACGAATCTGTGTCAAAGAAATGTTATCCAAGCTGCTTTTCGGGTACAGATCTGGTATAATGGAGCGCTTCGCGAAGGCTGACATGCTGTGTCTGGATCAGACTGAAATCTTTGCTCTCCTAAAAAGGCTTATTTGCCAGATATTTCCCTCCGTCACACCTGAACAACTTGATACACACTGAACATGTGAAGTGTCTGCAGCTTAACTAGAGCAAATGACTTTGGATCTGCGTCTGCGATCACCATTGACACATCTGATCTTCTGTTCTCACCTCTAAATGCTGCCATACCCTACCTTTCAATAAGAGTTTGCCCAAATTACTCTTATTCTGTTTTTTTATTCTTTCTTTTCAGCTTTTCTGCTTTGTTGTCCAAATGGATTTTCATTTCCAAGTCTGTTTGGCGGCTAAATTCATAGCGAGAATCTGAAGGTTGCATCTATTTTTTTAAACACTACAGATGCTTTCCGTTACTACATACCAACATTAAAATCCTCTGTAGATTTCAGTCCTTACTGCTCTACAAGAGAGCTTCTTTTTGAAGTGTTTTCATTTATTTTCTACTAAAAATCAACTATAGAGAGCATTTCTTGGCAATAAAATTGCTTGCAATCATAAAACCTAAGTTGGATCTCATCTAAGAAATCACTTAAAAAGTCAAAGGATGTTATTGTTTTGGCACTTAGATCCTCCTTTTTTTTTACTGCTTTCCATTTCTGGAAAGCAGACAGAGAAAGGAAAGCATTGCAAAGGAGCATTTAAAGTCAGCTTATAAATGAGCTAAATCTACGTTATTTGTGGAAATTCGGTTATTTCTTTCCCAGAGCCTTTTGCTACAGTAGAGCTTTGCAGACAGACGGAGGTTGTGCATGCAGACGATCTGTGACTGTGACCGGCAGAGCATTTTCTTTTAATCCTGCTGATGATTTTTAACTCTCTGCTGTGGACACACATCCTCATGAGTTCTCTCCATGTAATTAGTTGTAAATTCCTTTCAAGGACATTGTTTTCCATTATAAAGACCAAAGAACACACTAGAAGCATTGGGGATGAAGCTGTGGAGAATTTTAAAGCAGATTTAGGTTATAAAACATTATGTGAAGCAACATCTCACGGAGCGCTGCTGAATCATCTGACCTACATGTTAAACTGACTCAGATTACTACAAACTAAGTAGTTGTATAACCTTCTGAATGTACATTTTTATTCTGCTAAACATTTTGAGTTTCAAAATTGTTCAAATAAATATAAAGACTAACAAATTGTCCTCATGTGACTGCCTCAGGTCCCACGAGCTGCGATCGAAGGTGTTGTCTCTGCAGCTTCTGCTGTCCATCCTGCAGAACGCCGGGCCCATCTTCAAGACTAATGAGATGTTCATAAACGCCATCAAGCAGTATTTGTGCGTGGCGCTGTCCAAGAACGGCGTCTCCTCCGTGCCTGAAGTCTTTGAGCTCTCTCTCTCCATCTTCCTTACCCTGCTCTCCCACTTTAAGACCCACCTCAAGATGCAAATCGAGGTAAAACGTTTGCATTTGTCTATTTAGTAAAGTTGCCTTTTTATTGCAAGCTCTACTGACAGCTTAAATAGCAAGCTTATTGTCTGTGTAAAATAAAATAAAAAAGAACTTGCGAGATAAGTACACTGAGTAAACTTAAATTCAGCCAAAAGATCGGTTTCTTACTCTTGAGACATTTGCTGCATGTATTCCCCACTTTCTCTCTCTGCCTCTTTTCTGTTTGGTAATTGTCAATAAAGGCAAATAGTGCCAAAAAACAAAGCATATAATTAAATCCCACCGTCCTTTAATTGAGTTGCCAAAGAAAGAAACAAACACCCTCTTTGGCAGGAGACGATTGAAATTCCCTAAACCAAAGCTTAAATATATGGAGCTCCAAATAGTAAACTAGAGGCCAAGTTCCAAACAAACTCAATAGTATTTGAAAGACAAAGTTGTAAATTAGTCATTTGTATGATGTTATATGTGCAAATTTTCATATGGAATATAAAATACCTAACTGAAGGCAACAAAAGGAAGCATTAACTAAAGACCTAACAAGAAAAATCAAGTCATATGGCCAAAATATGAATTAAAATTTAAGGCTTTTTTTTTCAACCCCCGTACAAATGGGTGGTGCATAATTATTGGTATGCTAAGATTGTTTTTGTTCATTGAAGTATAACTTATGATCAAAAAATTTTTTTGTTGGAAACAGTAGAAAAAGGACATTGGTCTCTTGCTCTTGGCTATTTTTTTTTCTTGCCTGAAAAACAAGTCAGTGGCCAAAGGGGAAAAGCATTTCTTCAGTTTGCCTTGTTGGAAAACTTCAAAGTGAGTACTTAATAAGATGAATAAAAAAAAAACACTCAACCAAAATTAGCAGTATTTCTAAAGTCATTTAGGACATGAAGTGAGCAGTTCTACCTGTTCTTCTTTCATCTCGGCCAAATTAACTCGCCTTCCTGCTTCCAGGATCTCTTGTTGATCTTCTTGTTTTGTGTTGCGGAGTTGCGATAGCTCCTTTTGCCTGGTTCTCCAAGGAAATGCAATAAACTCTCTCTTTGCAGGTGTTCTTCAAAGAGATTTTCCTGTACATACTTGAGACGTCCACAAGCTCTTATGACCACAAGTGGATGGTCATCCAAACACTCACCAGAATATGTGCAGGTTTGCTCTGATTTTTTCTTTCTTGCTTTATTTTTCTACTGCAACACTACAGGTGGAGTAATATTGACCTGGTGTGTAATTAAGTAAACTTTTGAAAATTAAGTAATTTTGGGTTTCAAAACCAATTCTTTGAGCGTACAACTTTATAAGCAGTTTCTATGATTTCCTAAGGCTTTGTGGGAAAAAAATGTAATCAAACTCTTTCATTTTGTCCTGTTCAGATGCCCAAAGTGTGGTGGACATCTATGTGAACTACGACTGTGACTTGAATGCTGCTAATATATTTGAGCGCTTGGTCAACGACCTCTCAAAAATAGCCCAGGGCCGCGGAGGCCACGAGCTCGGCACAACACCCCAACAGGTGAACTTTTATTTTCCTCATGTTCTTCATCTATTCTGTGGCTGCTTTACAGGGATAGTTCAGGATTTATGAAGTAAGGTACTGCTAAAAGGTTATAAACAGTTAATATTGTACCTGGAATACACAACACTCTTCGTTTATCGTAATTCCAGATTAGTTGATGCTGTAGAGGGAAGCTGATGAGTTGGAGACCAAGACCAAAATTGACATCTATAAATCTCAAAAATGCCACAATGGTTTATTTGAACCTATAAAACTTCATCATGTCTGTAATTTGGAAGTTATTTACACAGAAGTTGACAATTATTTAGACGTTAAATGTAGGTCAGAGGCGTTGTGAAACACAGACTGAGAACTGAACTTGTAAACAGTTTAAACTCAGAGCAACAGAGTTTAAACTACCAAAGTAGAAATCCAAAATATCACAACTGCCCATGTCAACACAGTGTTACTGATTTGTACGCTGTCTAATTTTTATATCTGGTATTTAGTAACTGGAAGGGGTTAAATGTTTGATTCTTAGTACATGTTTCCCAGAAACATCATCTGTGGTGCAAAAACCAAAGGTTTTTCAAGGTTTTAGTCGTTCTCAGACTAGCCATTCATCTTTAACCTCCAGGACCAGCTAATCAGAATTTGCACTAAATGAAGTGACAAAACAGAGTTAGTTACATCAAGGGAAGATATTAACTATTTCCAGCCTTTTAGCCGAACCATAATTTATTCCCAAACCATCCCACTAAGACAGCATAAAAAGTTTTACTGATTATTTGTGTAATGTGTTTTATATTCTTGTCCAGGAGCTGACTCTGAGAAAGAAAGGCCTTGAATGTCTAGTGTCCATCCTAAAATGTATGGTAGAATGGAGCAAAGACCAGTACGTCAACCCCAATTCCCAGACCAGCCTTGGTGAGTCATTTATGTGATACTGGCTGCAGTGAAACCCAAAGCATGAGGAAATTTGAGACTTTTTTTGTTTGATTGGGTCATTTTAATTATCAGCTTGCAGATTCAGTAATGACAGAAATCCCGTTTCTAACAGGCTAGACATGGGAGTATGATCTATGTTAAAGATCTACGGTCTTTCAAATATACACACTGAGTTTGCTGTAGAAAACTATGCACAATGTATTGCAAATGTGTGGCAAACTGAGCTACATGTACCATCACTTTGCTTTAACAATGGATCCAAATGCTTATAGCATTTCAGCTCCCATAATACTTTCAACAGACACTGGAACCAAACCCCTCCAGGTGAGGAGAAGCTACTGTAGTGACTGAAGCTTGATGTGTGTGTGCTGTGCCTGCAGCTATTGGCACAGTGAAAGGGATTAAGTATTTTTGTGGCAGTATACATGCATGGAAGGATGTGCAAATCTATTAAGTCCTGAGGATTTAAAGGTTTGGCTACAGTGGAAAAAAGCTGATACTTGTAACTGTACAATATGCAGTTGGTATATAATACGGTTCTGAATCTAGACTTGTCAGACTCAGTTTGATTGTTTATAACCTTAATAAAGGCTTAAACAATTCTCACTGTAATGTTATAGTTTGCTCACATTGAGCAGAGCCCTCCATATTGCTTCCTTTCCTGCAGTAGACTGTGAAACAAGGAAGGTTAAAATCAGATTTTGGCCGTAATCTATCTGGATCGGTCTCAGTTCCCCTCAGAGTCTAACAGGAGTTTGAGATAAGGCTTGTACCCTTCAGCATAGCCGCAGTCAGCTGTAGGATTGACCACTGGAAGGAAGGAAAGAAGAGGAAAAGCGAGCACTCATCGGCTCAGTTCCAGCCACAGGAGGCGGTGAGATAATGCACATAGAGGCTAATCCAGGAGGTTCAGACCCTGAAAAAGACCAATACCTTTCACTGAACTGTGATGAAGCACCAGTCTGTGACACGTGGAGCATATCCTCTCTGCGAGACGGGCTGCTGGGTCTTGTGCACAGAGGAGGATTTGTCGTTAGCTGAAGGAGGAACCCGAACTAAGATGAAGCTGAAACTCTGAGAAAGGACTGAAAAGATATCCCTTAAGCCTCTGGAAGTATCCACAGGCCAGCCTGGGGCTAAGCTGTCAGAGCCAAGCGGCAGAGGCAGCTTTGTTGACTGTCAGGGATATTACTCTGCCAAAAACCCACGACAGCTCATTAGTATACAAACAACAGCTCACATTAAAATCCTGCATGCTGAATTTGCCCTGCTGGCAGTGTTGGTAGAGGTTAGAAAGTTTTACATTTTAGACTGAATTCTATTATAGCAGCATGCCAGGTCCTTGCTTGTAATGGTTTCTTGTCTTTACTCTCATCTTTCTGAATAACTACAAAGCAAGAGCAGGTAAACTGGAACAGTAGTGAGTGTTTAGTAGAATGTGTGTTAAAATAGGTCCGATTTAAACCCTTTGTGATTGTGATTTAGGTAGTTTTCCATTGTCTTGGTAAGGCCTGTTTCAGCATGACAGTCTGTCAGCAGCTTTTAATATGACATTCAGCATGCCTCACTCCAGAGTAACTCAGAGTGCATCTATACTGGCATACACTCTATCAAACATCACAGCACAGACCCAAAGACAAGGTTCCTATGCAGCCTTTAAAAGCCTTCAGGTTATTTTAGTAAGTTACAGGGATCTGTGAGAGTTTTCCTCTAGAAGAAAATGAGAGCATTTCTCTCACATGGTCTCATAACACCAGAGCAGTTTGAGGAAAAGAAATAGTAATTTTTTGGAATTGAGAGTTTCTTTAAAACCATAGTAAACTCTGGAACCAGATACAAGCCTATGTCTGGTTCTGTTATATAACTTGACTGGTGTAGGTTACGCTGTAACCAGAACCATGTTTGGTCTGACTTAACCTGTTGAGACCTGAAGTAACATCCAAACCAGGTTATATTCAGCATAGTTTTACTCTCTAAATGGATTCAAATATGTAATAGAAACACATCTAGTTCCTGCAGACAGCTGCAGGAACTAGTATCGGCGTCCCGATACTCTTTTTCTTTTGCTGTGTTGTCCGTGTTTTAAGAATGGCAAACATCGAGGCGTGCCAACATGTCTGCGAGGCTGTCCTGAATGTTTTAAAGAGTTTCCGTTGGGTAATCAGATGCCTCAGTTGGACCCGGCCTGGGTTACAGGGTGAACCTGTTCCAGCAGCAGCAGTGTATCCTTGAGCTCCTCTCTCATGGATTAATAAACCAACTCTCTTGACCTTCAGCTCACATTTCTTCCCCCTTTTCACTGCCTGCAGTGTTTCAAAGAACATCCAGAGCCCAAATGCTGCTTTGCATTACAGCTTTTATATGTCTGTTTAGATAGGTGTGTGTTTCTGGGAGTTATTAGACTGTAGTCATGTGTCCAGGGTTCCTACAGGAAATGTGTAGTATACAGAAAAAGAAAATGGATAAATAATTACATTTTATTGAGGTCCATCTGACAAATCGATCGACCGTCCGTCCGTTTGACCAACCATCCACCCACCAGTTCACTTTTTCACTCATGTTTGCCTCTTCCTTCATCCAGCACTTTAGTCATCAGTTCTTCCTCAGTCTGTCTGTTCTTTCACACAACCTTCCACTCACCTTTTTAAATTATTTCCACCTTGACATTTTTTTTCAATCTCTGCACAGTTCTGTTAGTCAGAGGGGGTTTTCTGGCCTAAAGCTTGGTCACATTCAGACATTTCTCAGATTATTGGCTTTATATCCTTTTATTTTTGCTCTTCAGGCCAGGAGAAACCTTCAGAGCAGGACAGCTCAGAGACCAAGGCCACAGAGAGCATAAACCGCTACGGCAGCATCAACTCCCTGGACTCCACGGCATCGTCTGGCATCGGTAGCTACAGCACACAAATGTCCGGCACCGACAACCCCGAACAGTTTGAAGTTCTCAAGCAGCAGAAGGAAATCATCGAACAGGGGATTGACCTGTGAGTCCAGGGAATTTATAACTCTATATTCTGATGAACATGGAACGAGTTAAGCATAGCTAAGTTTAGCTTTACATGTTTGTGTTTTCCTCAGGTTCAACAAGAAACCAAAGAGAGGAATCCAGTACCTTCAAGAGCAAGGCATGCTGGGTACAACCCCAGAGGATCTTGCACAGTTCTTGCACCAGGAGGAGAGGCTTGACTCGGTAAAAGTAGAAAGTACAGAGAAGTAGACACTAGAATACTTTCAAAATAATAAAATTTGTTGCAGAAATAGTTTAACCAGACCAAATCTCTAAGATAATTACAAAATTTGTTTTTTCTGATTATCATCTTTACTTGTTAATGATCATAACAATCCAAGAACAATTTCTTGTGCAGTAAAAACTTACAAGTTAGTCAAATAAAATAACATGAATGTATATATTTAAGTATGAATAAAATAATAATTTTATGATAAGTTAAATTTGTACTCTGCAGATTTCAGCAACAATTATATTAATAATAAAAGCTGTAATGGTAAAGTAATCACAAAATACTTTATTGCCATTTCAGCTGAATATAGTTTATTTCTACCTAAAATTACATAAAACTCTGTTGCAAGTCTTCCAGTTACCCGTCTTGATTCTAAACAAAACAAAATTAAGCTCATATCAAATGCTGCCTACAGTAGGTAAATAAAAAAGTTAATGTATAAACTTATATTAAAATTTATGTAATTAAGTTGTGATTGTATATATGTAAATCAGAATTAAAAGTAATTTAATATAATAACTGTAATTGAACAAATTTTTTATTGCAAAACCTTGTTTGGCACCATGATGAGCTTATTAGTGCAGCATTAATTTCTGCATCAAATAAAAACAATCTGCCCCGATTTGCTACTCTTTGCTAATCATTAAGACGGCTTGTGTTTCACTCTGCAGGGTCACAGTGGCAGACCTGAGCACTGTGTGTAAATGTCCTGGTATAATGCACGTTTGCGAAGTGAAGCCTAACCTCTGTGTTGTTGCTCTGTTTAGACTCAGGTGGGTGAATTCCTCGGCGATAACGACCGTTTCAATAAAGAGGTCATGTACGCCTACGTGGATCAAATGGACTTCCAGGGCAAAGACTTTGTTTCCGCTCTAAGGATATTCCTGGAGGGCTTCCGGCTCCCCGGTGAGGCCCAGAAGATCGACCGGCTTATGGAGAAATTTGCAGCAAGATACCTGGAATGCAATCAGGGGTGACTTTAATTCGCTTCTTTGTTTATTTATTTTTCTTTTTTACAAAACAGAAAGGAAACCAGAGAAGTTCAAGGATGTGGTTACGTTTGCAGGTCGTTTGTTTTGCTCACCCGCTATTCTTGGTTTGTTTTTACTGCTCCAGACAAACTCTCTTTGCCAGTGCAGACACAGCATATGTTCTCGCCTACTCAATCATCATGTTGACAACAGACCTCCACAGCCCACAGGTAAGACGTCCACCTCAAGGAAGCTGCCGGGTTTTGGTGTTTAGACGAGAACTGTCTCTTTAAATATCAGTGAAGCGTGCTGAGCATAAGCCAGTCTTGACTTTTTTTTATTGCTGTAATCTGCAAAGGTGAAGAATAAAATGACAAAAGAGCAGTACATCAAGATGAACCGCGGCATCAATGACAGCAAAGACCTGCCTGAGGAATATCTCTCGGCCATATACGATGAGATCGCAGGGAAGAAGATTGCCATGAAGGAAACGAAAGAGCTCACCATGAAGTCCAACAAGCAAAGTGAGTCTGAACATCATATCGACAAATGACATGTTATCCCTGCTGATCTGGGTTTAATTGATGTTTGATTCTGAATTGTGTGCAGGTGTGGCCAGCGAGAAGCAGAGGCGTCTGCTCTACAACGTGGAAATGGAGCAGATGGCCAAGACGGCCAAAGCTCTGATGGAGGCCGTCAGCCACGTCCAGGCCCCCTTCACCAGCGCCACGCATCTGGAGCACGTCAGGCCCATGTTCAAGGTATTTCACCTGAGATTCCACACACCCCGCTGGGAATATAGATGGCTAAATCCAGCGTGGAAGCCTCATCTGTGTGTGACGCTTCTCAGCTGGCGTGGACGCCCTTCCTGGCTGCCTTCAGCGTCGGCTTGCAGGACTGTGACGACACTGAAGTGGCCTCGCTGTGTCTCGAAGGAATACGCTGCGCCATCAGGATAGCATGCATCTTTTCCATACAGGTACGACACCCTGGGTAACTGCAATACAGGCTTTTTGCGCAAAACATTTATAGAACTGGATTTGATCACTTTTCAAGTCTGCATAAATTGATTTTGGAAAAATCTTTGAGTTTCCGTTCTTTATGTTTTTAATAAAAGGTTGTTTTTTTTATCTCGAGTTGCATTTATATTAATACCTTCCTCTTCCATTTGTCAGGTAATAATTTTTAAGGTTTTGTCAAATTATTATTATTGTTTTTTTGTTTGTTTTTTTTTTTTTTTTGCTTTAATGTTGAAAACGCACACCAACAAATGTAATCGGAATAATTCCCATCTTATAATTGCATCAAAGCTCTTTAATCCAGAATTAAGATTCATCATAATGAATCATTACAAAAGTTATTTATTTCAGAAATTCAAATCGAAAACAGTCATACATTAGTTTATAACATTAATCAATACATATTTCAATTCTTATTTCTATTTATTTTTGATGTTTTTAGTGGGAATTTCCAGAATAAAACTTGTAATTGTAACTTGCACTTTGTCTTGCATTTTTTTCTTTTCACTCAATTTTCTGCCAACACTCTGTGAACAGCTTTCTTATTTAGCAGTGACCTTCTGTGTCAGTGATTATCTGCATAACATTTCTATATTATTTTCATTGGTGTTATGTAATGCATTTTTGCTGAAAAACTGGATTTTGGTTGTTCACTAGTTGCTAGCTATGATCATCAAAATAATTGGTCTCAGTGTGAAACATGTTCTATATAAAATGTTAAAGATATTGTTTAGTTAGATGGCTCTCTGGAATTTTAAGTAAATGTTTTGTACTTAAATGACCAGAATGTACAAAAATTGCCATCAAAACGTTGTTTTTGTTTTTGAACAGCTGGAGAGGGATGCTTACGTTCAGGCTCTGGCCAGGTTCACCCTGCTGACGGCCAGCTCCGGCATCGCAGAAATGAAGCAGAAGAACATCGACACCATCAAGACCCTGATCACTGTGGCACACACGGATGGCAACTACCTGGGCAACTCCTGGCATGAGGTCTGCATCAGTTTGTGACAGCTTTCAGAACCATTCAGCAGACTTCGCATCGTCTATTCCTGTTTTTATCTCTTTTGAACATGAATCAAATATAATTTGAGTCATAACTGCAAAAAATAGCATCATAATGTTTTGGGTTTTCTTAAGATTTTTGTGGCACAAGTGGCATTTATTTGCTGTATTTAGACAGGAAATGGGCAAAGAGAGAGAGAAGGAAGAACATGCCGTGAAGGTGACCATTCTAAACCTTTAACACAGTTTCTTTATCTTTCCATCAAGTCTGGACAGCTAACCTGCCACTGATATGGAAAATTACCTTGAGCTTCTTGGTTGCTTTTCTGATTGATGCTCTCTTTGCCTCTTCATGAGAGTTTATGCTCAAATCCTCTTAAAAAAAAAAAACCTGAGGTCTTTAGTTTTGTCAGCCACTTTGCAATTATGCAATATTTTGTGTTGTTCTATCCAATAAAATATGTTGGAGTTTGTGTCATAAGAGGTGTGATTGGTTTAACAGTGTGCAGGAGTTAGTTTTCCTTCCTTAGCCCTTTCATGACCATTTTTTTCCTCCTTAGATCATGAAGTGCATCAGTCAGCTGGAGCTGGCTCAGCTGATTGGTACGGGGGTGAAGGCGCGCTACATCTCAGGGACGGTGCGGGGGAAAGAGGGCTTCATCACCAGCACCAAGGAGCAGAACAACGACGAGTACCTGGGTCTAGGTCAGTAGAAACGTTTCAGTCCGTCACAAACAGAGTACTACTAAAGATCTGACAGTAGAACTATTCCCATGTGGTTTTTTCTGTAGTTGGGGGAACAGTAGACCGTAAGCAGATTGCCAGCATTCAGGAGTCCATTGGTGAAACGAGCTCCCAGAGCGTGGTGGTGGCTGTGGACAGGTATGGATCTGTTATTTCTCCACTCATTTACCTCCAGGTCTCCTCCTGTGCACTTATGTAGACACAATACTTCACATCTTCTTCTCCAATGTTTTCAGGATCTTCACAGGCTCCACTAGATTGGACGGTAACGCAATAGGTGAGACAAGACGTTCTCTTTTGTGCTTCAAGGACTGTTGGATTTCCTATCTTGTTGCGACTCATCTTCCTGTTCAAATCACTTTTCTTTTTTTTTCCTCACTGGGGTGATTTTTATCTGTCAGTGGATTTTGTGCGCTGGCTGTGTGCTGTGTCCATGGATGAGCTGGCCTCGCCCACACATCCACGCATGTTCAGCCTGCAAAAGATCGTGGAGATCTCCTACTACAACATGGGCCGCATCAGGCTGCAGTGGTCCAGGATCTGGGAGGTGATCGGAGACCACTTCAATAAGGTGGGTGTGCGAAACAGAGCGACCCCTTCAGGTACTCTATCCTTGTTTCCTTCCTTTTGTTCTTGTGTTACTCTCCCAAGAGGTGTTGTTGTTTGGCTGTTATTATTACCTTTCTTCTATGAAAGAGAGAATATTTTGGTTTTAATGAGAGATAAATATTACTAAAAGGAGAGTTTTCTTGTTTAAGAAGATACTGCTCCTGAATTTATTTCTTAACTCTGGCAGTAAATATAAACATCACAATTTTGATTTTTTTAATCTATTTATTTTGTCAGCAGTAAACAAATAATCGTTATCAATTTTTAAAATGTATTATTTTCTAAAACCTAAAGTGTAGATTTGATTGGATTTTATTTTTCAATGAATAAAGTAGTGTAAATAAAATTATCCAATGCCTTAAAATTTCTAAAGGTAAAAAATATATACCTGCTTTGGTTGTTGGATTTAAAATTAAAGAACATAAATATAATTTTTTTTCCTATTGAAATAGCGATCAACATTTTATTTGCACACCCAAATTAGACATTTAGCTTTTTTTTTTGTCCAATGATTCAGTTGCTGTTTTTTAAATCATCTTCTGTTCTAAATATTTTATACATCCCACATGTTGAACAGTTTGTCTTCTTTCCCCCAGTTCGCTCTGAGAAGCCTGATGATTTGTTGAACAGAAAATGTGTAATACTAAATCTGAGAAATGTTATTTTTCCCTCTGCAGGTTGGCTGTAATCCCAACGAAGATGTAGCGATTTTTGCCGTCGATTCTCTCAGGCAACTGTCCATGAAGTTCCTGGAGAAAGGGGAGCTGGCTAACTTCCGCTTCCAGAAGGACTTTCTGAGGCCGTTCGAGCACATCATGAAGAAGAACAGGTACAAACCCAAAGCCACCGGCACCGAGCCTCTTCCACATCATTTTTCCTGTCTTTTCCTCCCTGAAGCTATGAGTGGATTTGTTTTTTCACTCTGACTCCTGCCAACATTTCAGCTGACCCATTTCAGTCTTCTTGCATTACTTCTCCACTGAATTCACATGAAAGGCTCTTTTTTTTTTTTTTTTTTTTTTCCATCTGTTTGGTTTGAGATGGTTTTTAAGTAGTCATTTACAAACCAGACAGATTTATTTACCTGGTGATTTTGCAACAGTGTGCATGCAGCATGTGAAAAGCTAAAGGCTGTTTCACTGCAACACATTTCTGACAAGAACCAGGAGTTTAAACAGGAATCTGCTCACAGACGGCAGCGAGGAGGAGACGGCTGGCGGGCAGAGCGTGGAGTCCATTAGAGTCGCGTGTGTGAGAGAGAGATGGTTAGAAGAGGCAGAGATTTCCTCCCATTCATGCTCTCTGAGCAGCTACAATTGCTTGTCACTATGGAAACAGTTGCTGCAACAAACCAGCTGAGCTCAAGCTGTAATAACCACTTTACCTTAAAATGAGCCTGGGGATTTTATCAAGCGCTTTTACAGCTAATCTGCATCAATAAACAGACAAATTATCATCACTTCAGTTGATTTGGCTCATTCACGTCCCATTTTTTCCTTTTTCTCTGCCTTTTTTTTCCCCCTCCATCTGATCTTGCCTCCACCCAGGTCTCCCACCATAAGAGACATGGTGGTGCGCTGCATAGCTCAGATGGTGAACTCCCAGGCTGCCAACATCCGTTCAGGCTGGAAGAACATCTTCTCAGTGTTTCACCTGGCGGCGTCCGACCAGGACGAGAGCATCGTGGAGCTGGCCTTCCAGACCACCGGCCACATCGTCAGTGAGTCCAACACTCCTGTGTCCAAACTTGTTTCATGTCATCCCTTCAATCATGCGGCAGAAATGGCAACTAAAGCTTCAAAACTAGATGACAAAACACAATAGTCCCGACCAAGACTCGTTCTCTAAAGAATTGGAACTTGAACTATTTCTCATGTAATCAGGTATGAAAGTGAGTGACTCGCTGCAGTTTAGATTAAATGAAACTGGGGGGAAAGTATTGAACAAATAAACATGATAGGCATCAAGAATGTGTCAAATAAGCAATAATATTGGAATGTCATTGATATAATTCAACATCATATGGTAAAGATGCTCATATCCATTTCAGGATTAACTGATTAACTGTTTCCTCATATTATTTTGTATATGAAATAATATTATTTTAATCACATATCTAGCTACATATTTAAATAATTACATATATGTATTTTTAATGTGTTATTTTTATGAATATTCAGTCCCTCAATGTCTACAAACACCCTTCAGGTCATTCAAAATAAAAGCATTTCTTGTTTGATTTAATGAAAAACAATAACAGGTTTTGAATCCTTTATGCACATTTGTAATATATACATAAAATAAATTGTATATTTTTTCAAAAGAGTTCAGTTATACGTAATCACATCGTTAGAGACAAGACTTAGACTTGGAAAAAGTACCTTATAAACAAATCTGTCAGCTGGTCAGAAGATCTGATTGAACTTTAAACCAAAGTCTGTTTTTATTAACTTCTCTTCTCCTGCACTTGTGTGCTTGCTGTTTAAACCTCCCTCAGCGAATGTATTCGAGAAGCACTTTGCAGCCACCATCGACTCCTTCCAGGACGCCGTCAAGTGTCTCTCGGAGTTCGCCTGCAACGCCTCTTTCCCAGACACCAGCATGGAAGCAATCCGCCTCATCCGCCACTGCGCCAAATACGTCTCAGAGAGACCCCAGGTCAATGTCGGCCAGATGAAGTCTGAATACTACCTATAAAAAAATATGAGGATTCATTTTGAACTCGTTTCTTCGTCCCCGGTAGGCCTTCAAAGACTACACCAGTGACGACATGAATGTAGCCCCCGAGGACCGGGTGTGGGTGCGAGGGTGGTTCCCCATCCTGTTTGAGCTCTCCTGCATCATCAACAGGTGCAAACTGGATGTCAGGACCAGGTAGGCGGGATTGACCTTCCAATCACAAAACTCATTGTTTTGACTTTTCCAAGTTTTGTCACCTGACAACCACAAGCTGCTGGGATTTTAAATGCAAAACTGTTTGTAATTGATATAAAACAAGAGAAAGAACTTTCATATGTGTTTTTAGACCTGTGTCGTGGACGAGTGTGTTTGCGTTGCTGTTGCAGGGGCCTCACGGTGATGTTTGAAGTGATGAAGACCTATGGGCATACCTTCGAGAAACACTGGTGGCAGGACCTGTTCCGAATCGTCTTCAGGATCTTTGACAACATGAAGCTACCGGAGCAGCAGACCGAGGTAACAGACGAGTCTTTTCTTTCTGCAGCTTCTTCGTTTTAGTTCTCGTGGGTGAAGCATGCTCACTAATGAGGCTTTTGTTGTGAAAACCTTCAGAAAGCAGAGTGGATGACCACTACATGCAACCATGCACTTTATGCCATCTGTGACGTTTTCACCCAATACTTTGAGTCCCTCAATGGACTCCTGTTGGATGACATCCTGGCTCAGCTCTACTGGTGTGTGCAGCAAGGTGAGTGCGTTTGTTGGGGGGCTTTTACAGGCTGCGTTAGCATTTTCACCAGATCAGAAAAAGAGGATTTTTTTGTAAATGTTCAAACAAAATTAGTCCACATCATGTTTATCATAAACTAAATAATAATAAAATCCACTTCCTGTGTCTCTGCCTCTTCACCTGCAGATAATGAGCAGCTGGCCCGTTCAGGAACCAACTGCCTAGAGAACGTGGTCATCCTGAATGGGGAGAAGTTCTCCGCCGAGACCTGGGACAAGACGTGTAACTGCATGCTGGACATCTTCAAGACCACCATCCCCCACGCGTAAGCTGACGCTCTGTCAAGGAGTTTCTTCCTCAGCGGGAATACACTGTGGGACCTGGATTTGAAATAAAGCTGTTCAAATGGGCAATTTGTTGCTTGAAAATTAGTTTGTAGGACAAAATCAAAGTGCAGTGCTAAAAACTAGTGGTGTTTAAAATAATAGAATAACTTTTTCATGTAGTGAAGCAATAAATAATGACATTGAAGGACATTTATGTGGCAAGCTCACTTTTCTCACATGAAGAAGACCATAGAGAGGTGGCGGTAGTAGAAAAGTTTTGTTTTTTGGAAGGAGAAATGATGAAATGATATAAGGGAAAACAAAACTCTCCTCCTTCTTCTACAGGGTGTTTTAAGCTGGAACCATCACTGAAAACAGTGGTCACAAATTTCAGCGTCATTGGTGCTCCATACGTCCCTGTTTAGCAGCACTGGTGCAGCTTTGTGTCTGCAAAGGGGGGAAATAATCTGTGATTCACAGTTAGTTCTGCCTGTCCAGAGTATTGCTGCAGCTCAGGCAATGCTTTCATCTTTTGCTTCTGTACAGAGTTTTTAAATAAAATCTCAAATATATGATTTCCCAGGTCTGGATAAGTATGGAAAAAGAAAATATTGTATCTAAATTTCTCTGTTTTTTTTTTTATTATTATTTTCTTTTGTTATTCTCTTTATTTGTTTGGTTTTCTTTTTTTGTTTTTTTCTTTCTGTCGTTTTACTTTCTTTTTTATCACCTTAGAAGAAATGGGCTAGTCTGATGTACAGTACATAACATAATAGGTGCTGAGATATTCTGCTTGCAAATGCACCAAAAATACACCAAAAGCTAAATAAATATTTTTGTAATTAAAGCGGTTTTAACCTCGTTTTTCCTATCGACAGTTTTGATATTTTCACAAAAACTGATGTGATTTCTTTTATCAATTTTCTCTGATTTCAAGGTTGTTGACGTGGCGACCAGCAGGAGCAGAAGGAGAGCACTTTGCAACACACAGCCTGACTGACAAACAGCTGGTGAGGAAATCTTTCTGACGGTTTATCCAGGATATGCAGATGTCGTTCTTTTCTACCCTCCTTTTATTTTGGGTTTATCTCTATTTGTTGGATAGCAGTAGCTAAAATATGCTTCGATCTCAGGACTCCATATCCCAGAAGTCTGTGGACATTCATTCCCGCTCTGACGACCAGCACTCCATCAGCAGCGGCGACAGGGCCGCGATGGAGAGCCGCCGCCAGAGTCAGCACAGCTCGGCGTCGGGCGTCTTCGAGGACGGCTCCAGAAGCAGGACCTCAACAAGTGAGTCGGCCATTTTCCACAAATACTCATTTCTCTCTCTGTTTCCTTCTCATCAATTTGTTTCCTGATGAACATTTCCTGTCGTGTCCTGCAGAGATCCAGGAGCAGCGCTTGTTCTCCGCCCTGCTCATAAAGTGCGTCGTGCAGCTGGAGCTGATCCAGACCATCGATAACATCGTGTTTTTCCCCGCCACCAGTAAGAAGGAGGACGCAGAAAACTTTGCAGCTGCTCAGGTACAAAGCTTTAATGACCTGCATGACGATGAGCCACAGCATGGTGGAAATATTAGAGAGTAGCTTTATAACCTTTATTTAATTTGAAGCGGGATGCTGGGTGTGCTGCGGACGTCCAAGTGGAGACGCAGGACCAGGGGATGTTCCGCTATCTGACCTCGGAGCAGCTCTTCAAGCTGCTGGACTGCCTGCTGGAGTCGCATCGCTTCGCCAAGGCTTTCAACTCCAACAACGAGCAGAGAACGCTGCTGTGGAAAGCAGGTAGGAGAACTAAGGCTGCATCTGGGACTCGAGGTTGGCGCTGTGGATCTCTAACGAGTTTTTCCTGCGTGCCTATTGGAGGTTTCAAAGGCAAGTCGAAGCCCAACCTGTTGAAGCAGGAGACCAGCAGCCTGGCGTGTGGGCTGCGCATCCTGTTCCGCATGTACACGGACGAGAGCCGACAGGACGCCTGGGAGGAGGTCCAGAGGCGGCTGCTCAAGTGAGGATCGCCTTCATCTGCTGAACATTTACCACATTCAGTTTAGCATTGAAACGATTCATCGCAGTGAATCGATTGTTAAAATAATCAACTAATTTAGAAATTGATTAATCATTAACTATAGCTTGGACTCAAAAAAGTCTATATGTTGTAAGAGCAACATACAGCAACAATTGAGCCAAAACTGTACAAAAAACACGTCTGTCTGTAAATATGTTCCACACAACTCATCTAGTAACATTGCTTTAGCTTCACCTTGTTTAAAAATAAAAAAAAATAAAAAACAGCTCCTATTACACACCTTTAACTATTTAATTAGTAACCGATCAGCTATTCATAATGTTGGTAAGTTGATCCGAAAGGGTTGAGATTTATACATTATAAACCTCAAAGTATATTCCTAGCTGCAGATGCAGCCTTTGCACAAATGAGCAATCATATATTTCTAATATTGTATCAAATAAGCTCAAGTGGTTAAATGATAAAGATGCAGAATGAGACATTTTTTAAATTTGATTTTTCAATTAATTGTCAGAATAATTAAATAATCAGTAGGTGCAGCTAAAAAAACAAAAACAAAACAAAGCCAGCAGGAGCTGTGCTTACTGTTCTCATAAAGAAAAGCGTTATAGATCCAAAGGAACCAGAATGCTCCTTGCGATCAGCACTTCTGTGATTGCATCAGCGCTACTCAGAGCCTCACAGCCAGTCCTCATCCTGTTTGTCTTTCCCTTCTGACTAATCTTCCGGTTTTGATGATGATATTGATAGTGATCCAAAGCAGAACACTGGTTTATCTCTCCTGCTTCACTGATTAACTTTGAGAGAGATGAAGATGATATCAGGTAGGAAATTAGTGTAAATGGCGGCTGAGTGTGAGAGTTGGATCAGTTCAGGGTTCAGAGCTGGAGGAGGATGTTTAGATTCAGTCACCAGATACAGATGGAAACTGAAGCAGGAGAAATCCAGGTTCTCCTAAAGGAGAACGACTCAGTGAGCAGCTTCAATGAAGAGCCTTCATCATCATCGTCCTACTAGTTCCCTGTTGTGTTAATGTCGGTGAAATGTTTCTGTTTTGTTCAGCGTTTGCAGCGAGGCGGTGGCGTACTTCCTGGCTCTGACCTCAGAAAGCCACAGAGAGGCCTGGACCAACCTGCTGCTGCTCTTCCTCACCAAGGTGCTGAAGATCAGCGACCAAAGGGTAGGAAACCAAAACACACCCTGGATTTAAATAAAGTGAGACTTTTAATGATAATGTTGCATTTACGAGATCAACAACCGCATACAAAATGTTAAAAAATTTTAAACATTTCTCCATCTTTTACATTTTGTCAGCCACAAACTTGATTGTATTATAAAACATCAACACAAAAGAAAGCCTGCGTACGTGGATCCATGCAATGTTAGAATATTTTGAGCTAAATAGCCTATAAGAACATCAACACACAACGTACACACCAGTGTTCCTTCTTTGTTTAAAATTTGTAGAGAAATTTTGAGAGGCATTGATACTCTTGGATGACCTAAATGCTGACCTCTGTGTCTTTGTTCCTCCCCTCTTGGACAGTTCAAGGCTCATGCATCCAGATACTACCCCCTCCTGTGTGAGATCATGCAGTTTGACCTGATCCCTGAACTGCGGGCCGTTCTCAGGAAGTTCTACCTGCGCATCGGCCTCGTCTTTAACATTGCACAGCTGCCTGAGCCAGCGCCGGACCCCGAGCCGAGGCGTGCAGAGCCAGAAACGGACATGGAGGTGGGGGAGGAAGCTGGGGAGGAGGCCCAGTGATGCTGCACCCTCCTCCACCCCTCCGCCTACACAAACCAACCCACCGCAGAGATGTGCGGTTGTGCTGCGCCTCCTCAGGGCCCCCACCCCTCTCACCTCACCTCCTCTCCCTCTCTTCCTCCTGTTGTACGACAAACACTTTAACCTGATTGGTTGGAGGTTGAAAGCCCCACCCAACACTCTGAACCCCTCACAGACGGAGTCGTCCGCTTCGTCGTAAAAACAATAATGTCTTGCACCGGGTGTAGCGACGCCTCCACTGGATAAAACTACTGATCAGCAACTGACATGTACCCATATCTCTGATCTACGTCTCAACACGTGTGCTTCTTACTGTATGTTTAAAAAAAAAAAAGAAGAATGAATGATTTCAGCTACATGCAAATACTCAGCAACTCTGAAATTTCTCTCTCACACATGGCTGACGATCTCTCTGCACTGCGGACGGCTAACATTAGCGTTGGTTAGTCTCCTGGATGAAACTAGTTGTACAGATCTGCCGCTGTGTAAAATAAACTTATAATAATGATAATAACACTAGATTCTGTTTATTTTTCTCCTGGATTTTTTTGCTGCACTTGATCTTCTTCTTGTTTCGTTTTGTTTTTTTGAATGCACTGGAGATCTTACTTTTGTGATAATTTATTTGACTGCACCACCTCCTCCTCCTGATTGTCCAACACGGTATGATTTGTAATTAAACAAGACTGTGGAAAGTGAAGGGTTAAATTATTTCCATTTTATATGTTCTTAAGATTTTAACAAAAGATGAGACGATAACTGGGCTTCTGGAGCTGGAAGACAAGGAAGCAAACTGATGCTAGCTGCTTTATGAAGTCTCTATTCTGATTTCTGTTTTCATGTGAGTTTAGCTATCGCTCTACTGTACAAAAATCAGAAAACTTGATTTGTTTTGTTTTTTTCTTGTTTGTTTTTTTTGTTTGTTTGGGGAAGGATATATGTATAGAGAAAATTACAAATGTTAGCTGTGCTTTAAGTGTAAATTGGATGCATTCCTGCTCATGGATGTAGAAAACTAAATGTATATGATACAGCAATGTAAAGTTTTCTATGTTGCAAAAGATTATGTACAACTTTCTGTATGATACATCATCTGGCATTCTAATCAGGTTCTAGGTCAATAAAGTTTTTGAACTTGGTTGATTTGAATGAAGAATCAGTGAGTTTTAACTTTGTCAATAATCAGTCGCAATTCAAGTTTAGTTTAAAAGTACATTTTAATGCATGAATTAAAAAAATGCAATATGAATATACAGACATTTTAAGTTTATCTTGAAATTACTATGTAGTTAGACTTTGGTTGTAGTTTTTTTTTTTTTTTTTGTCCCCATGAGCCTCCTTATCTGCAGCTATGGAAACATCAAGATTGCAAGCCACAGTAAATGGAAATACCCTGTGGAGTCCGACTCACGGGGAGCTGGATGATGTGGCGTTTCTGCCAGGGTGAAGCATCTAGCCTGCATCCTGAGTTTTTAATTTGTTTTGTTTTTATTTTCTTGGACCTGAGCCGGGCTTCAGCCAGGTTTCTGTCCTCGGAGACGGATCCTCCACGTTATCGCTGCAGTTCATGCACTTATCCAGCTCACGTTTTGTGGGGCTGCACAGTAAAAGAAAGTTGAATGTACAGATTAAAAGATTCATCTAATTTAATCTTAAAATAAAAAAAAAAATATTAATCTCTTTAGGAAAACGTTTAAAAATGAGAAACAGATTTTTACTATCTCCACCCTGCAGCTGATGAGGCCAGCAGACTCCCTGTATCGCCACCAGCTGCTGAGTGGAACCATGAGCTGCTGTTTGCTGCCGTTTCTCTGGCAAAGACACAAAGTGCTAAGCTGATCCTTCGACTGCTGGAGGAGAGCACTGGAGGGTGCAGGAAGCAGCTCTTCCTTTACCCCCCCTGTCTGATGGAAAACTGTTACCAGTGTCTTGGAAAATAAATATATCTGAACAGATTTTCTGATGAAACGGGTAAAAGCTTTGTCTTTCTTTCCTCTAGAGAGAGAGTAACGCTGCCTTCTAGGGAGAATGGATACTTCATTCTTACGAGCGAACTCGACTTCCTGGAGGGAAAAAACACAACTGCTCCTCCTTAAAGCTACCAACCAGCTTCCTCTTGAAAATCACCCTTGATATAATCTGTAACTTATAGGTCTGAATGTCCTGGTCAGTTTTGTTTTGTTTTTGTTTTTTTCTTCAATTTGCTCTGTTTTAGAATTGCTAAGTTTACTCTCCGAAAACAAATCTTCTGCAGGAGTACACCTTTCATGACATCACATTAGGCAGATGTGATGCCTTATGACCTCAAACACACTGGCGATTTCAAGGTCTGTTTGTTATTCATCGCAGATTCAAGCAGATGAAATGAGCGCCAAAATGAGGGAAGTAAGAAAAGTTTCCCGGTTGCTGAGTGGTTAGAAGGATGGAGGTTGTTCAGGTCAGCGCCACTGTTGGTGGTCAAAGCAGAATGCTGCATTTGTTTTGTTTTGGCAAAGATTACTATCAAAATTGGCCAGGTGGAAATATTCAAAGACGAATGTGACCAGATTAGTGCAGGTTAGTCCTGAAGACGATCAATGTCTTCATCAGGGAGCTGTCAGAATCAAACTCTGATGCTGAACCAATCACAACGTTGCTTCAGAATCTGTTCAGATCTGGCAAACATTGCTAATTCACTTCCTCCCCTTGAAATGAAAATTACACTAATGGATAGCATCTTGAACAGCTTCACTTCATAGCTTATAGTCATAAGTACTATTCCAAGCCATTTTTTATTTTATTCTCAGCTTGCAGAGTTAAACTGTTGGATCTCGTAGAGATGAGAAGCAAGTGTTCGGCTAAAGGGACATATCGAACTGAAAAGGCTCTGGAAAGTGGGTAGTGTGAGGAAATCAAGGCTCAGATTTGCTGCCCTTAATTCTATATGAAGTTAATTTAGGCATTAAGACTGCAAATATAAGTACCTCTCAGGAAGTTGAAGTGCCATGAGTTTTTCTTTTCAGGAAACCCAGGAGCAAGGGAAGGACCCATAGTTAATACTTCAGCAGATTTGACGTTTGCAGATTTGAAAGCCTCGGCTCTGGATCATCTTCTCTATGTGAGTAAAATAGATTTGATGAATTTGGAGAAAAACTTACTATACATGGTTGCAGGAAAGTTGCAAAAGAAGTTAGAAGTTACAACTTGTCAATACTGGTAATCTACTGCTCTGACGAGCTGCCTGGGTCAAGTTCTTTTATCCATTCAGAGAACAAAAGCATAACTGTATTTTAACAAGACAGAATTATGCAGGTTTGAATATCCAGTATCACCTATACGATCGTACTTCAATGCTTGTGCAGGTGAGGGTTGTGAGCCTCCTCCTTCAGCTGAAGCTCCAGCTGTCTCTGTTCTCTCCTCAGAAACTTACGGAGGGTTGACAGCTCTCTGATCACTTCCTGTTGACCTGCTGGAGAACACAGTAACTCAGAATTAAAAACATGAGTGTGAAAAGGGATGGTCTGTAATTCTAGTGTGATTTACAAAGTTCTACACCCTTAAACTGTTGACACATCCTCAAAAGATCCATTAATATCTGACAAAATGTGGAATCATTTTCTACGGGATTGAATATTTGTATCCAGGTGTTTATATCGGACTCACCAGGTATTGAAGGCTTCCTCTCAGTAACTGGTTGGATTCTTGGTGCTGACACAATACGCTCCTGGCAAAAAAAAATATTTGTTTATTTGTAAGTTCCGTACAATAAATGGATGACTTTGAAAATATTTGTGTGCATTGCTGACTGACTTACAATTCTTGAAGTAGGTGAGCTCATATCAGATGACGGACTTGGTGAAAGACCTGTTTGCTTCCTCTGCAAAGTTGGGATGGGAGGAGATGGCTCCCTCTGCAAAAACAACTGAAAAAAACACACAGTCCATCTTTAACGATCTGTTTAATAAAACCCAAAATTTCTACATCTAGTGTTGCTTCTGCCTGAGGATCAAACCTTCACCCCAGTCTCACGTCTTTTATATATTATATATATATTATTTATAATTACTACACTGTCCTGGTTGCTAACTTACAGTCCTTGGAGTAAGTGGTCCCACAGCAGATGAAGAACTCGTCACAGCCTTTGTACACTTCCTGTGCAATGTTGGGGTGGAAGGAGATTTCCGTCTCTGTAAAAATAAAAAAAAACAGTCAATCTTTGATGATCTGTGCCAAATCTATTTTCTTTTTCTGTAAACATCTGGTACCTCATTTTTACGGACACTCTGGGGTGCATTCAGATTTTTCTGCTTTTTGCTGAGAACCTTTTCGATGTCATGAGTTTCAGCTTGATTGCTCTGTTTGCCTTTGCTCTGCAGAGAGAAAGAAAGGTGACTAACGAATGCAGCGAGAATGAAGTTGGTGTGACATTGTATGAGCTCTCACCCTCATCTCTTTTTCTCGCCTCTTCTCCTCCTCGTACTGCTGCTGTATGCGGACCCTCTCCATCGCCAGCTTCTTCTCCTCGTTCTCCTCGGCAATCCGAACACGCTCTCGCTCCTCTGCCTTTTTTTTCTTCCTCTCCTCTATCTGTTTGAATAAATTGACAAGCTGGCGAAATAAAACCGACGCAGTAACTTTTAGAATTAAAAGTTTTCCAAAGGACGATTGCAAAGCTTGCGCCCTGTAAGTCCCTGTAAGCCTCTCTAACCTACCTGTTGTCTCAGTTCCTCTGTGTATCTGTCCTGCTGCAGAGGCGACGGATGACTCGACTCTACAACATTAGGCAAGACACGAGAACGTGGAAAAAACAGAAAAAACAGCCAAAATACAAACATGTGGACAGAAGTGATTAGGCAGAGACCTTGCAGAGAAATTGGAGACTCTAGTTCTGCTCCCAGAGAGGTCATCCTCTTATTATTAAAGCTGCGCATTTGATACAGGTCACCTGGAAACAGAGATGAAACATGAACAAATTAAGAGTTCCACACCTAAATGTTCAGCTACGGTTTACGTGCGATACAAGAAAAGAAGAAAAAGAAAATAGATCTCGACACAGATCTAATTTTAATTAGATTAAAATTAAGGATCTGCAGATGCACTAAATTCTGACTTACTATTTTGTAAAGCAAAACTTGTAGAAAGAAAATATTTATTTAAACAAATGATGAATGAATAAACCTAACAAGCAAAAAGCTTCAAGTTCCAGTCAACTTACTAACAAGGTTTCCATGTTTGTCTCTAATTGGAGCTCCTCCTCCGCCTTTTCCCCAGGGGTCGTACACCACCAGTTCACCCTCCAGCTGAGCAGCCTCTCTCCTCTTCTTCTCTTTCTCTCTTTTTGTGCGTCCTTCTTTTTCTGTAACCTGAACAGAGAACACCCGGATGTTCTGTCCCAGTCACCGGTGCGGTGCTGTGTAATAAACACAGGGTTTTTTTTCTTCTTTGAGATACAGTAATTATTGACCTGCGACCTCGATGCCTCTCTGTAGCTCTCGGTGCTCTCGCTCCTTTGGGAAGTCTCACATGTCTCCTTCTGCTGAGCTCCTCCAAGCATCCCATCTGTGAAGATAATTCAAAATAAGACACGACTAACTAAAATAGCATGCCACACAAATCACAACACATGGACTGTTCTCACACATGGACTGTTCTCACACATGGACTGTTACTCACACACACACACACACCCACACACACCCCCACACACACACCACGGACTGTTTAAGCTCCACGCCATTATTGCTATTTGGTTCACCTGTAAATAAACATCTATATCATGCATAGCACTTTTGGATAGATGCAAATCGCATTTCGTTGCTTGTACTTGTGACAGTGCAATGACAATAAAGTTGAATTCTATTCTATTCTATTCTATAATAATTTTGTGAGTTGTCACTAAGTTATTGCTGGTAATTTTACTCTAATGTCGAGATTTGTTTTAATATAAGATGAAAAAAGTGAAAAGTATTAAATATTTCTAAACAGGGCCTGCTTTATTAAAAAAAACAGTCTGGTTTTACGTCAATAACAGTAGATAAATGAGCATTTTAAACATTACTTCCTGCATCTTGCAAAACTATTTATACTCCCTGATTTTTTCATGTTTACATGCTACAAATAATAACTTGTATTTTATAAAGATTTTGGTGGTAGATCAACACAAACTAGTGCAAACTAGTTCATAATAGTAATAAAGCAGAAAGAAAAGGACGTATAGTTTTCCAACATTCTTTACAATAAAAATATCTTCAATAAAAAAATCTGAAAAGTACGGTGTGCATTTCCCTGATACCTCTAATAAAACTAAAAACCAAGAGCAACTCCCGCCTTCAGACGCTACAAGGTTATTAAATAGTCTGCCTGCATGTAATTTAATCTCAGTATAAAGTCTCCAATTCTGTGGAAGCTGTTGTTGAACTGGAGAGCTCCTTCTGTGGCATCCCAGGTGCACAAAGGAGCGCTATCACAGATCCTTCCTTATACCAGCTGTTGTGTTAGGATTCATAATCATCACTGCTCCAAACTTAAATGCAGCGTTTTACCTCCTTGCTGTATTTCCATTTCCTCAAAGTGATCTGTTGTTTTTGAACACACCATCTCCATGGTGAAACATGGTGGTGGCACCATGATGCTATGTTGAGGAGGTTCCTCCGCAGGGATGGGGAAAATGAATGGAGCTAAATACAGGGCAATACCTAAAGAAAACTTGTTAGAGCATGTAAAAGACTTGAGCCTTGAAAGCACAGTCTCCTAGCAACAGAACAAAAAAGAAGTATCTATAAATTTTCTTCAACTTTTCAACCTATTATTGTGTTGTCAGTCTCATAAAATCTCAACAAAATACGTTGTAAGGTGACAAAATGTGAAGAAAAAAAAATCAAGATTGATGCATAGTTTTGCAGGTTATTGTAATTAAAACAGGAAAACTGAACACATTGGCAGCCATCTTATCCTCCAATCAAAGTGGGCCGGTGTCCTGTTACAGTTAGTTTCTCTAATCAAACACACCTGAAGCAAATAATTATACCATTCACAGAAGTGGACTGAACACTGAGGTGATTATCTATTTGATTCAGATATGTTGCGCCATGAACACAACTAAGAGCTGCAGGACTCTGGGCCTCGAGGTCTAGCCTGTAACAATCCATTAGAGTATTGAATTCTGTAAAAACTGACTTTAAGATACCGTGACAAACACACCAATCGCTCTTACACGACAGCGCATGCATGACTGAATGATGTGACTGTGATACTTTACTCAGATATTGGTTAGAATATGGATCCTGCTTTCTGGGTCCTTCGTACCGGCTTGTGTCACCGTTGGAAACCATATGAGATCCAGGAGGAACAACAGGGACCCTGCAAAACACACACACAAAATGTACAACCAGTTCACTTCGGTATTCATTTTACTCCTACATAATGAAATAAAGCCACTGCTAGCTACCATGGGATGGCCACCTGCCCTTGCATGCCAGGGAAGGTGTTGTAATAATTAAACGGTGAGACCACTTGCACCGCTCCCATCCCACACAGAGGCAATGTGTTCCCTGGCAGCTGATTGAAGTTTGGACCAAAGTTCATCAGGGGATTGTGTCCAAGAGTTCTGGGTTGTGAGCTTTCAAAGAGATTGTCACATTTAGGATCAAACCCCGGGGTATCAAAAACATCCTGTTCCAAGCTCTGGTGCTGATGAGATGCGGCGCCAATCTCCTGTTTGAGAAATAATACATCATGACTGAATAGTTAGTCAGCTTGAAATTAATGTTTTAGCTTTTTCTATAAATGCAGTTTGTCTACCTCTTCCTCAGGAGTTGTAGCTTCAGCAGCACCAAGCTTCCTCACAGATTTCTTCTCCCTGATAACAAAAGATATTTAGAAACCGTCACATGTTGACACTCAGCCTGAGTTCATTGGGCATCCACTTAACCCTAAAATGCTCACAGACACACACAAGCAACATATAAATTCTTTTTTTTTTTTTTTTAGATGATCTCCTGCGTTTGATTGAATTCACTTTTGCTAGGAGTGGTGCAGAGGATTAAATTATAACTGCCTCATTAAAAACCTTTTCTTGTTTTTCTGTTGCTCTGTCATTTGTCTCAGCAATTCCTGCTTGTACTGCTCCTTCTTCATTTGAATAACGCTCCGTTCCTCGACTGCCCCTGCATTGATAACAACAGATAATCCATCAACAACACATCCATCAATGGATATCCCTTGAAGAATTATTAACAGTGGATCTTACCGATCATTAGTCCAGTTGCGAGCTCTTTCTCGACTTTGTTGGCAATAGGTGTGGAGTTTGCGGTTGTCTTCCGGTTCTGTCGTGTTTGACTAATGCTGAGCAAAGATATAGAAATTACAACTTGCTTAAACTCTTGAGCATTTACCATTTTTTTAAGGAAGTGTTTTGTTGGCTACAAAAGTTTGTGAAGTGTGTTTTTAATGCCACAATGTCGGAAAAACTAATCTGTGCATTGCAGGAGAGGAAAGTCGTAACCCAGCAACATAAGCCCATGAAGTGATTACCTTATTATTCTAATGATATACGTTGCTATTTTTGTATTTTGTCGTGCTTTATTTCTTGGACAATGACAATAAAAGGAATTCTGATTCTGATTTTACTTGAAAGTAAAATATTTTTAACCTCAAGCAGTCAACAGAAGTCAAAGTTCCTTACTCCGCCTTCCAGATCCCGTTGCTGCTGTTTTGATCTCGAATGGCAAGGGCCTCTATTTCCTTTATGTCTCGCAAATCTCTGCCATAGGCCCATGCAAAACAAAGTGAATTCAGTCAAGATACTATGAGCCAATCCCTAATGAAACCCTGTTGAAGCTCAAAGTCATTTTTGAAAATAAATAAAAGCTGTACCTCCTCTGTCCATGGTCAGGGGTTCCCCATTCCTCTTTGCACTCCTGCTCATTCGTCCTTCTGCCTCGCCTCCTCCGGCGTACGAAGTCATACTCCTCCTCTTCCTCTGTGTTCAGCTCCTCCTCAGAGCTGTACGTCTTTCTCGGCTGATGAACTTCCCATCTCCTTCGCCTCCAGGAGCAGGGAGTCTTGGTGTCTGGGCTTCTTCTGTAGTCTCCTGCCTCGGTCAGAGTGGCAGCATTTTTCACGGATACGGGACTCTCCCTCTGATGGGGCGGAGTGCTTGTCTGGGTACTTAGGAAGGACGGAGTAGAGCCGGGACTAGTTATGCTTACAGCATCTGATGCTTGATGTTCTGGCTGAAAATGATAAATTATGTGGAAATTAGGTTACATTTCTTAATGTTGGCACTTAAGGATGTATTTCTCTACTCATACCTTAGAGGTAACCGGATGTGCTCCCTTCTTTGCCCTCCCGTTTTGAGCTTGCTCCTGGAGGAAAAGGTTGTATTCTCTCTGCCTCTCTTCTCTCAGTCGTTCCTATGACAAATTGAAAGAAAACACACTCAGTACTTTTATTTAAAAGTGTTCATACCACTGAATTTTGTTCACATTTGGTTTTGTTACAACTACCAAATATACAGTATTGCTATGTACTGGACATGTGCTTATATGTCATACTTCAAAACAAAGTAGCAAATAAATATACAGAGGAAAGACAAATAAGCTTTTAACATTTTTTCCAAGTGAAAACAAGAAAAATGTACAGAACAATCACCCACCTTTACTGATGCCTTCTCCTCAATAGGTAAGGAGAGACCCTGCTGCTCCTCATGCACATGACTTTTGCAATCCTTTCTCTGAAGAAAGCAGAACAAAACAAAACAGTCATTTGAATCCACATATGCTTAGCAAGAAAGGTAAGGAGTTGTAAACATATTGAAAGGCTTATTTAATAAGTAGAGAAAATGATCAGACCTTGGCAGCATAATCTTTGTACTCCAGCTGCAGCTCCAGCAGCAACTTCTGCTTCTTCTTTTCATAATCTCTTCCCAGAGCAGCTATTCCTGAATCTGGAAAATGCATCTTATGTAGCACTATGCTAGGCTACCGTAAAATACTACAAGTAATACAGCTTGAACACTTTGAGAGACTTGTATAGTACCTGTGTCAAGATTGTGGGTTATTTCCTGAGCTGCTGACGCAGATGGAGGCATGCTGGAGACTTATTTACTACGCAACATCAGTCTTTGACTGTATAAGACAAACACAAACTAAGTATTCAACACTGCTTGAGTATATTTCAAAGCTGCTGTTTTGAAATATACTCAAAACAGCAGCTTTGGACATACCTCGGTTTGTTTGTCTGGGTGGTCTGTCTGTCCCTGCGTCATTGTACTCGAGAAATGTCCCGCTGTCGTTTATGAACACAAAATAAATTAGCCAATCTTTATAACAGCCAGCTGAAACGAGCGTCTTCGCTTTAAAAAGTTATTGGTCCGTTTTATAAGCGCAAATGAGAAATCCGCTTTATCGAGGCTCAATGGACGAAGCGTTGCGCGTTGCTAAGGGCAACCATGACACGATGTCCCGACAGACTCACTAGCAAGAAACCGTAAACAAAACAAAAATTAGATTAAAATTAAAATAAACACTAAAAGTAGCAAAAAAAATAGAGAAAATTTGTTTTTTATATATGTATAGGCTATATATAATTGTTTTGTTCATTTTCACCTTTCTCTTATTGCCCTACAGTAAAGATATTAAAACTCCTTGCCAAATTTTCTCCATTAATGCATGTACATAGTGACAATAAAAACACAGCTGTTTATTAAAGTAATGCTGGCAGATTCAAAGGGATTCAAACGATAAAAATTGACAAATTTGAGGAGAATCTTTTACTTTTCGAGGTATGCGCAAAACCGCCGCTAGATGGCAGTGTAACCTTAACAGTCAGTTTGGTCTTCTATGGACTATACCATCTGTTGGTGATAATTGTAATTTAAGAAGAGTAACCCGTACACTACTTATTATACCTCGTAGTAAATCACATGAATCTCTTAAATATTACGTTTTTAAATAAAAACTATATCATCGATTAATTAACTGTAGATTTCTGAAGCCAAGGTCACTCAACATCTTCCAGTACTGGCATGTTGGTTTCGTCCAACTGTCATGGCTTCCTGAGCGAGTGGATGCTTGGCCCCAACAGTCTTTGAAGAAACTCCAGGTTTCGTCTCTTATTTGAGGAGGAATTTGGGTTGTTTTTCGTTTTTACACATCAGGTGTCGTTTTTGGCCGTTAAATTTCACCATGGCCGGGAGCAGCACGGCTCAGAAAACGTGGGAGCTCTCCAACAGAATGCAAGAGGTGCAGAGCATCGATGAAATTTACAAATATGACAAAAAACAACAGCAGGAAATCCTCGCCGCGAAGCCATGGACGAAGGAGTATGTTTGATCGTGTTGTCTGTTTTTTTTGCTGAGCGTTTATGTAAATCGATGTTTGGGCTACTATGTGTGGTATTTATTCTGTTAGTTCTGGTTAAGTTAAAGCCTAGCTAATTACAAGCTAACACGCTAACAGTTCGTTCTTTGTTTACAAAGGTCAACATTTGAGTTGTGGCTTCAGTAAACATATTCTGAGGCAAGAGATCACCTAGATCTGGAGTCATAATCATATTTATCTCACTTTTGGAAAAGCAGAAAACATTTGTAGCCATTTATCTCCAAAATGTGTATGTAATACTATATATAAGTATTTGATTATGGTTATAAAAGGTTATAAAGTGATGCATTATATCAGATTTACTTTAAAAAGCAGTTTAAATAGATGGAGTGCTTATTTGTGATTGATTATTTGTCTCTCCAGTCACCACTACTTCAAGTACTGCAAGATCTCAGCTCTGGCCCTGCTGAAGATGGTGATGCACGCCCGCTCTGGTGGAAACCTGGAGGTGATGGGTCTCATGCTGGGGAAGGTGGACGGAGAAACCATGATCATTATGGACAGCTTTGCGCTGCCAGTGGAGGGGACAGAAACCAGAGTCAATGCCCAGGCTGCAGCCTATGAATACATGGCTGCCTACATTGAAAATGCCAAACAGGTCAGAAACTGGCTTCCTCATGGTTAGAAAAACCCATAACATGCAGGTTTAAAAAAAGTAGTGCACTAAAACGTTCTGTGGATTGCTGCCAGATTTTTCCGTTCATTTGAATCCTGTGTATAAATGAGTGAATTTGTTATTGTGATTTAAGAATAGTTTAGTAAGTAACTTCTTGATCAGACTGCTTTGACTTAGATGGAACAACAACCAAACTATAAATAAGCCACTTCAGGGTAAAACGTGCCTTAATAATTTAATAAACCCTCCAGCTTACAGACTTTTTGTACAGCAGTTTATACTTGTGCTTTATAAACACTAACATGATGGGGTTACCACACCCTTTCACTATCAACCTTTGTAAATGGTTAATATTTTAATACCATAAACTTAATTTTAAAGTTCTCTATTCTATTCCCATGTGCGACATTTCTATTTAACAGGCTAATTATTCCTATTTTATCTGTCCCATAAGGTTTGTGTTTTTAAAATGTTCTTGTACATTACAGTTACTGGCATCTAAGGATGTATAAAAAGCTTCAAAAGAAACTCTCCAAATAAAACATTAAGAACAATTCAAATGTCAATTTCAGTATATTTTTCAATTATTTCCCCCCCCTAATAAATCAGTAATTTCTATCTCATAGATTTTACAAAACATTTGAATGGTAATCAATTACTTCTTGTCTCTCTGTGTCGTGTAGATTTTATGCGAAACTTTGGTGAATTTTTATTTGAAACTCTATAAAAGGGGAAAGACATGGGAACATGCCTTTCACATTAGAAAAAATCTGTAGGGTACAAAACAATGATATCTATATTCTACCTTTATACGAAAAACAAAAATAAACTCTTAAACTAACAATGATTTTGCCACGGTAGACTTTTTTTTGTCTGACGTAATTTTTAATCAAAGACTATGTTTTAGTATTTTCTTGCCATCAGTATTGCTGTAAGTTTAACTTTTTACATTATGCATATAATCTGTTGTGTTAGGTCGGTCGGTTGGAAAATGCTATTGGCTGGTACCACAGTCACCCAGGCTACGGATGCTGGCTGTCCGGCATAGACGTCAGCACTCAGATGCTCAACCAGCAGTTTCAGGAACCTTTTGTGGCGGTTGTGGTAAGCCAGAAAAAAAGTTACATTTATTTACATATGGCATTTATAAAGTCACTAAAAAGTTAGTTATCTTAGTTTTACACTTTACGACTTAAATATGATTGGATTTTCTTTAAGAGATCTTGAAATATCTTTTTTTCTGTCTTAAATTTGTACATTTGATTATTTGCAGCTCAAGATGCAGGAAGGTAAAAAGCCCTCTCGCATCAGACATTCAGCTTTTCCTGCAAAAGCTCAATCAGCTTTATTGTATTTTAAGCAGTTAAAATCAAAATTTTCATATGTTCCACTTTAAGCTCTTTCTGCAGAAGAAAGCTTATATCTAAATAGACTTGACTGTAAAAGATTGATTCTAATAGTTTGGTATTGCCAAAATACACAAGTTTATGACTTAGAAAAGTGAATTTTACTTACTTAAATGATGGAGTGGCTGATATATAGACTAAAAGGTTACTAAATAAGCTACAGATTTTAATTTTAAGTCACTTTTGCAGGTCTTAAATTCCAGTTATCTTTGTATTAACTTTTAAGTCCCTGAAACTTTCAGAATCCCTGATAAAAAAAAAATAAATACAACGTGTAACTGAGAAGATTTATTTATGTCTCAGTGCAGCTTTGTAAGTTGCTCGGTAAATTTTTGTTGTTGTTGTTGCAAACATATATCCTTTGTACACCTCATTTGGTGCAGCAGCACTTAAATGCTGGCGGCGTCATATAATGAAGTGTGTATTTTCAGCACACTGACAGCCAGAGTGGGAGGCTCATGGGGGCCAGATTTGAGCGGTCCCAGGAGGATCTCACGACCTCTGACTTTGTTTTCTATTTCTACTGTAGATCGACCCCACTCGGACTATTTCTGCAGGGAAGGTCAATCTCGGTGCCTTTAGGACATACCCAAAGGTATAGCAAAGACATATCCTGAACCAGTTTGTTTTCTGTTTTAATTTTTATTTATTTTAGTAATTAGATTTTTTTACTATTATTATTTATATTGTTCATAAATGTAGATAATCAACCTTGAATTTTCAGGGTTACAAACCTCCAGATGAGGGGCCGTCAGAATATCAGACAATCCCTCTGAATAAGATAGAGGATTTTGGTGTGCACTGTAAACAGTGAGTACATTTGCATTTAAAATGTTGCTCTTGCCTTCTGATTCTGCCCTCGCGGCTCATATTTTTCCTCATACGTGTCCTATTTAGGTATTACGCCCTGGAGGTGACTTACTTCAAGTCTTCCCTTGATAGAAAGCTCCTGGAACTCCTCTGGAATAAATACTGGGTCAATACCTTAAGTTCTTCCAGCCTGCTAACGGTATGTAAGCAACTTCAAGAATCAAAATGCACACTAATTGTTTGGCATTTTGATTTATGGTTAATTATTAGACTATAACTCATTTGGACATGTGGTCGCCAGCTTGTGATGTTGTGATTTATTACCGCATATTAGCTAAGTCCCCGTGTTTGTTGGCTTTAGTAATAAGCTATATGTGAACTTTTTAACACAGTTTAGAAGTAAAGTTGGATCAGATTCTCTCCCCCCCTCCGCAGTTTGGTCTGAATATTGAAAACCCATCATACTAATTTGCATTATGGTTGTTGTAACTCTGTCCTGTGCTCCTCTAAATACCTTAAACAGACATCAGGCTTATCCAAGCAGGGAGCTCTTTGACGTTGTGGAGGAAGATAAATTGACTAGATGTCAAGAACAAGCTGCTCCGCGGGTGACAGGCTTTGTCAGTTGCTACACTGTCCCCCTCGTCAGGGGCCCCCCTAGTCATTGTGTTTTAATTACCTTCTCTACTATAAACACGACCTCACCTTAAGCAAACGTTTCACCGACGTTCAGTCATTCACCACGGCTCGCAAAGTGTTTTCAGCAGCTTGTTGGGCAGATTAGTTGCTGTTCTTTATGTGGAAAAATCTGTTACCTGGGTTTTTTGTTGGCAAATTGTGCATGGGTTGGTTTCTTTGTGTGTAAGTGAATGTTTGTGTGCCGGACGCTCAGAACTCGGACTACACCACGGGCCAGGTGTTCGACCTGTCGGAGAAGCTGGAGCAGTCGGAGGCCCAACTGGGCAGAGGCAGCTTCATGCTTGGCCTCGACACGCATGACAGGAAATCCGAGGACAAGCTGGCCAAAGCAACGCGAGACAGGTGGATATCTTTTCATTTTAAAAAATCCGTCACACTTTTGCTTTAAATCACTTATGTTTGACTTAATTACCTACCTTGCCTTGCAAATGTAGTCAAACTTGTAACATAAGCCATATAGTAATGGAGATTGTTTTTACTGTGTTTCTAAACTATTTGCAAGTAAAATTATGAAAGTTATAGTAAAGTTATTAGAGTATTTCAATTAATACTTCTGTATCAATGCTGTTTTCAGATTACTGGAAATCTATTAAAAAGCAACCCCACAGTTCTATGTTGCCACCACCATTATGTTAATCTTATGTTTTCCATATATGTCAAAAAGTTTGCATTTTGTCTTAGTAAGTAGGTGACTTCTGCAGGCAACTGGGTGCACTCTGGTTCATTTAGATTTACTGTAGTGTAGTGAATTGAAAAAGAAAATGCATTCTTCATTTTTCAGATTTTTATGTGTAAAATGTCAAAAACAATGCATCCTTCTCCTTACACTAACTATATTTTTACATGGCCTGTAACTTAAAATCAAGTTGTTTGATAACATGGAATAATTTTAAACTCCATACATCTGCTTTTTAAAATATTTAAACAGATTATAGTCATTATACATTTGTTCTGCAACTGTGTATGCAAGAAACTAAACAATATATTTTTTATGGAACTCTATGGAGCGATTCTCATGCAGATGTAACGTTTCTGTACTGCCTCCCTCCTTATTTATTTTTTTTCTTGCCGCTGCGACTGCTAATCTTCATTTTTCACTCTGCTTTGTTTCAGCTGCAAGACGACCATAGAGGCAATTCACGGCCTGATGTCCCAAGTCATTAAAGATAAACTCTTCAATCAAATCAACACATCCACCAATTAACACTGAAAACACAGTTTTATCTCGGGATTATTTCTTGTGCATGGCTGGCTGTACTCCTGCTTAGATTACCACCATTTCTGCTTGAGAGGGTTTTTGTTGAACAAAACTGCAGTAAAAAATAAAATATTAAAGGCACCATCCTGCGTGAATATATTTTTATGTGATCTGTCACATTGCATCTGGTAAAGTGGATCATTTGAATAATGTAGTTAAGGAAAACATTACTTTCCAAGTACTCTAAATACACAGTGTATATTTAGGCCTCTAAATGAAACGCGTTTTAGGGCAAATCCCTCTCCAGCAAAACATTTAAATAACCCACTGTGGTCACATTTGGCTCCCACCACGTCGCAGCATTACATAACCGAATGACAAACTCCAGCTCCTGCACAGGCTCAGCGGGGATCGCCCGCCCTGCCTGGGACGTCCCTGCGGGCTCACATGCTCCGCGCTGCTCGGCCCTCGGCGGCAGACGCGCCGGCGATGCCGCCGGCTACGGTGGAGGCGGTGATGCAGCGCAGAGGCACGAGCCGCGCACACAGGAGTCCATTCACCCCGGCGTGTCTGCTCTTCATCGAGGCGAACGTCCACCTTGTCTGCCTCTCTTTTCCACTGGCAGCTGTTTTGACTTGCGTTCGTGTCGTGTCTTGTTTTTCTGGTATTGTAATGGTTTAATGTGTATTTGTAACGTCATGTGTTGCAGAGGAGAGAATCCCGGCGGGGCAGTGGAGGAGATGCCTGGTGTTTCTCATGCACATTTGCTGTGGCACAACTGCTTGTAATAATTTTCTTGAACTATTATCTAAATTGTCTTCAGGTTCAAGGTAGAAAAATGAACCCTGCTATATTAAATTTAATTATGAATGTAAACTCGTTAAAAAAAAAACACTGATTAGCTCATGCTTTTTGGCAGATATTTAAATAAATTCCGTGGATGTCTGTCACAATGCTGATGAAGTATTTAAAATATGCACGGCTAATATTGTTTTCCCTTTTTCCCCATTCTTCATTATTTTCGATTCATCCAAACATACTGAACTTGTTCAGTGTGTAAACATAATGATTATCTCCAGATGGACATTTGCATGCATGACTAAAATTGCATTAGGAAAAGCCAAAAATCCATTAACCGTATATTTCTTTTGTTTTCTTTGTATTTTAACTCCACAGTACGTCCCTATTCCTTCAAAGGGCGAATGTATTAAACGTTTGACACTGCCATGAGTTCAGATGATTAATGAGATTAGTAGCTATCGATTACGGACACCGAAAGAAGGTCCTGTAGTTCAAATGTCCCAGGTATGATGTTGAGATGTTTAGCTTGGGCCGGTGACGAATTAAACAGCGATGTGTGTGAAGATGGAGAGCGAAGCCCAAAAATGTGGAGGCACAACACTTCCTCTCCACCATGTGCTCCTGCATAAGTAGAGGGCGGTCCCTCCCTCAGGAAGCTCAGGTCATGGCATGATGTAGATTAACAATGCAGGGGTCACTGCATGTGGTGGGTTCCTGACTTGGTGTGTTTTACTGAAATATTATCTCTGTAATGTAGCAATAACAGGGCAATGTAAACTGCAAAAGAGATACTTAAAACAAAAAGGTTTTTAAGTAGCTCCGTCTATGTATAATGTTGGTAGATTATAAAAACGTAACTATTTGTTCTTAAACTCATATTTGCCAAATCAGTAATCCCACTTTGTTCATTCTACTTTAGCTTTTCCTCACGCAATTCAGTATAAAAGAAAATTAGTTTTTTAAACTATTCCTTTTAAATAAGATCTAAAAAGTGTTGTGTAATTGTTTTTGTGAAACCTTTATTTACCTTAACACCCCTAAATAATAAAACTTTAAAAATAAAAACATGCCTTTGGAAATCAATTTATTAGTTTTTGGAGGGGGTCTTTCTGTGTAAATTAATCTATTTTAAACTAACTCCTCTGGAAAAGGCCTCACAGTTTCTTGATGAACAGACAAGTAAAAGAGAATGATATAGAAATATTAAAGCAGTTTTAGGTCATAAAACAAAATGCAAAGCTTGAAGAGCATTAATAGGAGTGAGTCATCTGAGAGGCCCTTATTAATTCTGGAGATCTACAGCTCCTACTGATAGGACAACTACTAGATAAAGCCAAAATGCAATGCAAAAATCAAAATCTGCGATAGAGAACCAGGTCTATATTACATGTGCCACATCGTGTGGCAATCATGCTGTGGGACGGCTTTCTACAGCAGGGACAGGGAAGCTGGTCAGATTTGGTAGATTGAGTATTGACTAAGTATTGACTGCTCATTAGAAGAAAACCTGTAAGAGGATGCAAAGATCACTTCGGACTGGAGTGGAGTTTCCAGTAGGACCCCAAATACACAGATAGAATTTGAAATCAATAGCTCAGGTAAAGTCCAAACCTGAATCCAATTAGCAATCAATAACTTAGAAGTTGCTGTTCACAGACACTCCAGTCAGTCTGCCTAAGCTTTTTTGCAGAGAAGAATGAATAAAAACAAGACTTGAAGCTAAGTCGTTTTACAAAGTAGTAGCTTTTCATCTAGAATGTCTTTTGATCTTAATATAAATTAACGTAACAAAATGTAAAATGTTTAAAGGATATGGCTCTGTATTTAATAGTTCAATGGCTTGTTTCAAGTTAAACCTATTTCCGCCGTATTCTGTAAATTCTGGTTGCTACCAGAATTGCGTTGTTTCCATAACAACCACGTGCTGGTACCAAACAAACTTTGTTTGCGACGGGCTTTCTAACTTCTCCGAAGCTGCTTCCTTTACATACATTTTAAGGTATTTGCTGACCTCGACCGGAAGGAGAAATTTGTTAGTTTTCACTCCTTTTCGTGAGGAGGCATTGCGTTAAATGGTTTTGTTATTCAATTCATGCAAACGTGTCGTGGTGCGCTTTTAATTTAATTTAATTTTTAAATTACATTTTCACTTCACAAAACGTATTTAAAGGCACAGCTGAGAGTTTTGCACGTCATTTATGAGAAAAGAGAGAAATAAAGGCTCTCGCTGCATTTTTTCGATTCAGGGACCTGGTTAGCTGGCTGATGTATATTATTGATTTAAGGATTTGTCCAGGTCTAGATAAGAATGGAAAGAAAAAGTATACAGAAAAATGTTTATATTTCCAAAACTCATTCCATGGACTTTTGAGATTAAATAAGTTGCAGATATGTTCAAGAATTTAATGTTATTTGGTTTCAGTTTGTCCCTTATTTGTTGCCGTAGTATGCATTTTGTGTTGTGTTAATGTTCTTAATATTGTCAATTATGTTTTCATTTGTTAATTTGTTATCTAATAGTGGGTTATGTGCAATTTTTTTTATTTAATCTATTTCGCATTCCTTTATAAATTGAATTATATTTGTTTGCAATTATTTGATGTTTAGTCCAATTCTAGAGTATATCACATGTCTCTGATATCACCAGGACCCCCCTGCACTTTTTGGGCCCTCCGGCGTGTGCCTAAAGGCCAGTGTAGTAATCTGTCAGTAGCCACACATGCTGACAGCTGTTTATTTAGCAGGTGGAGAGGTGATATATAGTAAAACCTATTCTACAAGCAATGTAAAATCAAAGTGCAAAATTTAATACCTCGGTGTAAGGTCAAGCTCATAAAAAGTCCCTTGGGATCTGAACACAAGGAAGCAGAGGAAGCAGCTCAGACTGCACATAGAGGGGGGGTCACTATGGTTACAACACAAACTGAGGGGTCACCAAAGCATTTGCCCTCTTAGAAAACATTCACCTCTTTGAGTGTGGTGAAGACTTTTTTTGTTTTTTCACAAGTTACTTTTAATTATAAATTTGCAGCAAAAATAGAGATTTAGATATTTGATTTTTTTTTTAATGTAAATAGAAGCTATTTTTAACTAATAGACAGTTTTTATGAGGAATTTGTTTGTTATTTCAGCTAATCTATGTGTTTTTCTTATAAACAGGCCAGATCAGTGCTGTGGGCTCTGCGATTGGTTGAAGAAAGACCCTTTCTGAAGCCAAGACAACATGGCATGTCTGACCGTAGATCTCATAGCTAAATCTGGAAAACACTTCAAAAAGAGAAGGGGCGTCTCTCTTCTGCAATACCTGAAGACCCTAACCCATCTCCACTTTTCCAACAGAAACATTGAGGAGATTGTGAGTAGCCGACATCATCACTTATCCTTCGCCTCTGTTTGTTTTCCCAACTATTCGTTTTAAGTTACTTTTGAAATTTTTTAGGGAGATCTGTCCATGTGCAGGAACCTCACTGTGCTTTACCTGTTTGAGAATCGCTTAACAAAGATTTGCAGCCTGGACTTTGCCTCCAACCTCACCCATCTGTATCTGCAAAACAACAACATCACTCATATGGATAATCTCTCCAACCTGAGGAAACTCTCCAAACTGTGAGCGCAGACGCTTTTAACGGATTTATATTCTGTCTTGTCCTCAGTTTGAGCTTGAAGGCATATGGGTGATTTTCCTGCTCATATTATTTTTCCAGGTATCTGAGTAGGAACAGAATTTCAGTGGTGGAGGGTTTGGAGGAGCTCCGTGGACTCAAAGAGCTTCACTTGGAGAATCAACAGCTGGATCCAGGGAACCAGTTGCTCTTTGACCCCATGAGTGTCCTCGCTCTTGCTGTATGACCTGCATTTCACATCGCGCAGAGCAGAAATAGCCACAAAGTCTGCTCCTTTTTTAATGAGTGTCTTTTTTTAACATTGATACCAAAGAGGCTTCTGTTACTCCTGGTTGTTTAGATAACTTAAATAAATACCTGTGAGTCTCTGCAAACTCTGGAATCTAATACAGAAATGCATATTTAGCACTGACAGTAGTTCCGATATATAAATGGCAACAAATCTAGAAGCTTCAGAAAACTTATTGTCATGAATCTATGTGATTTTCCAACACATACAATAACCCTCCAATGTGTTTCTTTTAAGAAAAGCTTTAATTGCATGTCAGTTTCAATTTGCTGTTTCATTCTTTGTCTTATATTTAACTGTAGGATGATTTGACTTCAAACGTGTTTTAATGTATCAGTAATATGAACTCCTCTCTCCCCACTGACATGAATTCTTTGCACAGGAATCTCTTTGTGTGCTGAATATTAATAACAATAACATTGAGGACATCAAAGACCTGTCGGTGCTGAAGGAACTCGAGCATTTTTCTGCTGCTAAGAACAAATTTCTTCATATTGACGTAAGTCACCTTAACTATGGGGAGATTATCTGAACAAGGCTGAGAGAGGCGTGATTGTGAAGTGTAAGAAAAATTCATAATTTATTTATTTTTATTTTTTTACATATTTGTAGAGACATTTTTGTTCAATCTTCTTTAACAAATACCTCCAGGTAAACCAAACTGAATGGAGAACACAGACTCACAGATTAGAAATTGGATTTGACTAGGTCATTCCAACAAGCGAATATCCTGTATCCACTCATACCATGGGAATGTCCCAAACTAATCCTAATTTTAATGTCTCTGCCAACACAGCTGATTCAAATAGACTAGCTACCTCCTCATTTTGTTTTTCCTTGCATCTTCAGATAACCTCTGACCAGATTTCTTGCTCCTTCTAGAGAAAAACATCCCCATAGCATGATGCTGCCCACACCATGTTTCACTCTGGGGATTGTGTGTTTAAGATTCTATCCTCTACACAGCATTTGGCAAACTTTCAACACAACTACTTATGACTTTCTTACAAAAATGGCTTCAAAACTTCAAGTATTCACAAAGCAGCTGGATTCATACCATCTTAATCACAAGAAGATTCTGTTTTCTTTTGAATGCAAGTGCTTGCTCTGAATTTTATATAGGGGGATCAGAGGGAAGGGGGCCACCTTCATGCAAACCTTCACCGCCTGTCACATAAAATCTCCATAGCACGTTGGGGTGTAAATCCTTTGCATGACATGATAGGAAAGTATGCAGATGATGTATATTAAAATCACATTAGCTGATGAAGTTGACTCTGTTATTGCTCGGCAGCTTTCTGCAGCGGTGTGTGAAATGATATGGAGAGCAGGGATGTAGGGAACCAAATCCTGCAAAAACCCTACCAGAGGTTCCCAGTCTGCTCAACACGCAAAGGATCAAAATTATGCAGCAAATCAGCAAGCTGCTCCCCAGAGACTTTTCTCACTGACAGCTTTTAACAAGCACAAGTTTCTCTCTTTTCTTGAAAGGCTGGATTTTTTTTTCTTCCCAACCCGATGACCCAGTGTTTGATATCTTGAACTCAGAGAATATCACTTAATGAAGATTTGTCTAATACAGTGAAACCCAGAATTGATTTGCAAGCCAAAAAAGGTTGATTTAAAAACTCCATAATTCTGAGAGCACTTTGCAAGCATTTTATAACTGACTTATTCTTCTTTAATGCAAATAAGTTCCTGTTTTTGACCATTGACGTAGGTAATTCTAGTGTACATGTCACTAGAATTTCCTATAATTTATGCAACCCGTCTCCCTCTATTGATCCTGCAAAGACAGCTCTCTGAAGGATCAATTTCTTTTTCTGCAACATTTGGTGAAAATCCTGAGGAAACATTATGGATTTTTAAAATAGATTATGACAGCCAGTCAGCCAGGGTGACAAATGGGGAGCCTCTTCGGAGGCTGTTAGCCGCGCGCAGGGCAGAGAGGACAGAGGAATCGAAGCGCTGGTCAAATGCAGGTTCATAACTGGCCCATCAAGCTCAGCGAGTCTCCAGCCTGAGTTGCTCCACACGCCTCCGCGCTGGGGGGCAATTTGGCGCTGGGCTCCTCTTCAGTGAGGACCTTCTGAGTGACGGCCCTGACACGATCATTTATCAAAACCTGGGAGCGCACGGTGCTCAAGGGGTCCCCTCTGAACTGATTGCAGCTCAGGCTGGAAAAGTGGAAGCGCTTTGGCCAAGACAGGAAGGCAATGAACAATCAGAGCGTGTCCAGAGAGTATTCATATTTCCAGGCTTGGATTAATGTGCCTTTAGATAAACATACAACTGCAGGCAAGTCGCTGGAGGACCCAGCCTTGCATCGCCCCCAGGAGAAAACTAGGAGTTACATGACACCGGCGACACTGTTTATTAAAACAGACTGATGTGTTGTTTATGCCTTTTTCTATTGGCCCTTGTACCTCACACTAACCTTCACTTGTACCACTTCTTTGGAGCTTAATCGTGTGTTTGTCTCTGATTTGCCATCCTATTGCAGACAAGCATTCATTTGTTCAAAGTAAAGTTGAAATGATTTCCTCTTTAGTTTCCAGGCATCACAGTAAAGACACCGATACTCCCATTTGAATCAGGAGTGATTAAAACACAGCACCTTAATTTGATATTTTTCTGCTTTGAAGGAGTTGGAGGACGTGTTCGAGCTCTGGGCTAAGCTGCTCATATTGGATTTGAGTGGAAATCCTGTGTGTAAACAACGAAAGTACAGAGATCGCCTTATAGTTGCGTGTCAAAAACTTGGTAAATGCTATTAATTGTCCTCTTGAGCAACAGAAATACACTTAAATGCTTTACTCTAGCTGTTTCAATATATTTATTTAAAAAAATCATACATGCAAAAAAACAGTAAGTGCTTTCTTTTTCAATTATACATTTGTTTTCACAGGCACTCTTGATGGTAGAGACATTAACGAGATAACCAGGCAATTCCTTGTTAACTGGAAAGCAGCAAAAGAAAGCAAAAAGAGAAAAGACAAGAATTCAATGTTGACTTGGCCTGTGGTTGTTCATCCTCCCTCAAGTGAGTCCCTCCTTATCCTATTGAATCAGTTACTATTGTTTACTTATCATTGGATTTTCTGGGGTAGGGGTTTAATCAGTCAGATTTTTTTTTTTTGTCAGTTTTTTATGTAATTTTTTTTTCTTTTGTGGCTACAATCCAAAACAATCTCCCTAATCCACACTGTTCACTTTCTTTACAATTCAGAAAAACAGAGAAACCCAAATGAAAGTTGCAAGTTAGACCCTCTGAGTCATCGTTACTTTCTTTATCCTGCACGTGTTCGGACACGTCAGAATTTCTCCAGTGTTATGTGAGTTTGTTTGTGTTGCAGATGACTTTGGGTTCGCAGAGTCAGAGTCAAGTCAGAGTTCACATCCTCTTCGGATCTACCGACCCAACGACACGAGTAGCGGGGAGCCACAGGAGCCTTTTCGGTCCTATAGGCCGGCTCAAAGTCAGCCTTTAAGTCCATTGTCTGAGGTCATCAGTCTGAAGTCCTGAGAATCCCTACTATCTTCAGATCCCAACACAGCGCGGCCCTATTTTTGTCTAAACACATTTCATCTTTAAGCCAGATATTCTGTAGCTGCAGTGGATGAAATTCATGGCATATCCTCTAATGATTTGATTTCACCAGCTGACTGAATTAACGACCTGGGAAAGAGTAATGAGTAAAACAGCAGTTCTTCTAGATTTTCAGTTTCTGTACAAATAAATCATTTGCAACTCATGCTGTGCCTTGTGCTGTGTGTATATCCCCCCCTTCTCTCTTCAAACTGCTCTTTGGTTAAATGAGTGAACCACTGGATGAAATGTGGCACAATCTAAATGATTCCCCTGCCCTATTATTACAAGTCCTATAAGCTAACAACACATGCTTCTATTCAAACAAGTCTGATGAATGATCTGAAACAATGAGGATGTATTTATTGTCATCTGAACGGCGTTTTAGGAGCCACGTGGCCGGGTAACCCCTGTAAGATGCGGGGTAATTAGGGGAACAAGCTTACTTAACCTTTTAAAAGTCCAACTCATAATTAGTGGCCCGGAGCAGCGCTGTTACCCCATCCTTATAAAAACAATGTTTATTGAGGCCAGTCTGAGAATATACATAATATGAATAATTCCTTTCATTAATTCGCCGACATCTCCGTTTGGAGCCCTGGAAATCAGAGTGATTAATTTATGAGTCTCGCAAGAATTTCCTAAAGGCCAGCCTGTTGATTGCAGCGCCGGACTTTATTTATTAGTCGTTCCAATGAGCTTGCAACTCAAGACAGCCTGGCAATTCGTCAAAAAAAAAAAAAGCAGCTTTATTTTATATCATCTTACACTTGTCTGTTTGTTTTCCTGAACAGTTGCAAACAGCAATTTACTTGCATTTTAAATCTAAGTGGAGCTTCTTCTTCTTTTTTTTTTTTAATTTGTCGTTGGAATGACGGTCTAAATTTCCTCCCGATGTAATTTTTTTTGATAGGCTCTCCCCAGCAGAAAATAAACCACAGCGTCAAGTTCGCAGCCAATTACAGAGGGTTTACAGCCCGTCCGAGTTAAAAGCAAAGGAGAACCCTGCCTCTGGCGGTGAAAACAAGACCCCCAGACAGAAAAAAGTTCATGGAAGAGCAGGCTTCTCCGCTGTGAGGGAGTGCTATAGTGCTATGGGCAGAGTGATTAATTACACTGGAGAGAACTTGTGCCGCGTTTTTCCAATAAATTAGGAGCTCCGGGGACTTTTACGCACACAGGTGAGGAGTTGGATGCGCGCATTTTGAGGAGGCTGAGGATACAGCTTGAGGAAGCGACTGCGCAATCAAAAGGCCATTTCGGACTGTATTCATGACGTTTATACAAACAGCGCTTTGGATAAATACCAGAGGTAAAATCCACCTACAGACATAGAGTTATATAGTCAAAAATCATGCTGAAGGGGGATCAAAAAGTAATCAGAAAATATTTGGATGTCTGTAAAAAAAAAAAAAATGTCTGTGTCTATTTCATTTCTCAGGTTTGCCCATTTAATTTGCTGTAATATTTGCGCAAACAAAATCGGAGAAATATGTCAACTCCATTTTAAGTTAGTTTATTGCAGAATCTCAACTTAACAGTCACGAGAAATAATAAATAGTTAGAATAAATAAACCAAGTTGTGTCTTACATCAATAAATACTATCCTTTGTCTACTATTAAACCTACAGATTTGTAATACCCATATGGTTGGAAGTGAGGCGCTTCAAATGGACGGTGGTAATTGCTCCAGCTCGGTGGTGGATGTGGATGACAGCCCGGTCTCCAGTCCCAGCTCCAGCCCCAGTCCGGACGGCCGTCGCCGCGGTGAGCTGCACCGGCCCAGGGCGCTGCAGACCGGCGCGCTCGGCGGCAGAGGACGCCCGGCCGCGGCCAACGCGGCGCGGGAGAGGAGTCGGGTGCAGACGCTGAGGAACGCGTTCTTGGAGCTCCAGAGGACTTTACCGTCGGTGCCGCCGGATACCAAGCTGTCTAAACTCGACGTGTTGATACTAGCCACCACCTATATTGCCCATTTGACTCGAACACTGCAGGAGGAAGGCGCAGATGAAGGGGAGAGCACAAAACAAACAGAAGCGTTACACTCACTGAAAGGTGAAGGATACCTGCACCCTGTAAAGGTCAGTGTTATTAATCATCATCATCATAAAGCTGGAACATAACTCTGTTTGTGTCAAATTGGTGATCAGTATTATATCAGTTATTTATTTATTTATTTTTGTTAAAACTTAAACTTATATTAGATTAAAATTGCTTTTCCAGAAATGGCCAATGCGATCCAGATTGTACGTCGGAGCAACCGGACAGTTCCTGAACAATCCTTCCGACTCAGAGAATCAAGGCCCGTCGTCCTCCTCCTCTCAATAGGCCTACATGAGTTATAGCCATGAAAGTGACATGAAATTTGCATGAGCTCCGAAAAAAAAAAAACCCTGTCCTTCCGCTGCAGCTCGAAGACGATGTAAATTAATATATTGCGTGAATTTTACTGTATATAACTGTCGAACAAAATCCGCATGTATTTTCTTGTTGTTAGTTTATGTGTGCACCATGCGGCTCCACGCATGTCCCGCGTCTGATCTCTGCAGAAATTCCGTGGAGCCCGTCATGCTTGAGCGTGCACTTTGACTTGAGACATTTGCACTAAATGCATGTGTGAATAACTTAGCATCTGTCATGTGAAGTGGTCTGTCAGGGGGCCGACAATGGAGGCTCTTTATCTCATGTTTCTTCTTTTTACATGCATGGTTGTAAATGTGTGTTTTTGTGAATAAATTACAAAAGAATGCAAGAAGAAAAGACTAAGAAGAATTTAAGAAAACAGTTGACTAATTTGATCCATAATTTGTTATGTTAACTTGTTCGAGTAATCTTTCTTTCCTTTCTTTTTTTTTTTTTTTTTTTTTTTTTAACAAATGCTCTTTTTACAGCATAGGCAATTACATTATTTAATTTAGTCTAATATAGCTTTGGTGATATGTCAGGTAATATATTCTGCCATCCTTGGGTAAGTATAAAAATGTTTCGAGTAGCGTCAGTAATTAATAGGAGAAATACATTAGTTTAGGAAAATGTCAAATAAAACCATTTTATCGCGTATCCCGCACATCTACATTTAAATCGCTTTAAACACCAAGGATATGAAGAGGAAAAACTGTTAATAAAATAATCACTTAATATTGAGCATAAATAATTATGCTGGAGTTTGAAACATTAACAAACAGAATACGCTGTCTAGTATATTTGTTCTGAAGTCGCAATTTAAAAACTTTAGAAACCATAATTTTGGAGATAATTGCAACAAATGTCTGAGTTGTATTTTTTAAAATTATTATTATTATTATTATTATTATTAATCTTGCGGCACTTTTTGATACAATAATCGACTATAATGATATCGGTGTCTTTTTTTAAGAATGCATGATTCATTGTTTAATTCAGTTTTTTTGCACAATGATGTTTTCAGATGTGTACAAAGTTAAGCTAAAATGACAGAAACACACGTTTTACCGTTTAAAAACACTACTTGGGTTTACTTGCTTGAAAATTCATTGGCACCAGATATGAACTGCAGCTGCATTTGATGTATTATTATGGTGGTTTAAATGTTCAGCGTTTTCCGTGGCGGTCCCATTGCGCAGCTCTGACGCGCAGGAAGGAACAGACAGAGCGGAAGAAGTCCCACTCCGCGCCGACAATTTAACCAAAGCTACCAGCTACCAATTCCTACCAGCAGACCGCCGTTTATTTGTACTAATACTGATCCCCTTAGGTAAGCAGAAGTGAGTTTATGTGTGTGCCTGCCTTTAGTTGTTTCAAATGTAGTAACTGGTGTCGTTTATTATGTGGCTGTTAGCCCCTGAATGTGTAGTTAGCACAGATAGCACGTCATCCACGTGGTTAAGGGACCGCAGCGTTGTTTTTCCTCTTTGCTTGCACATATGCACGTAAAAAGTCGATTTTCTTGTTTCCATCTAAAACAAAAATGTGGTAGCTTGGATTATTTCAGTAATCCGGTACGATTTACACTTTTTTTTATTAATAAGTCTGGATTGCAAAGTCCATGTGGTTTGTGTAAGACGTGAATGTGGACTAATAAAAATGCTATTTTGGATCAGATAATCCTGCACATTAAAATCAAGTCAAGTGTGAATATTTTTGTTGAAAACTATGCCAGTAGCATTAAGAAGTTAACGACCACTTCCTCCCAGCGTGTCCATGCGCCCTGATAAGAGAACCAGGGCTTTCCCTGAAGGACAACAATAAATCATCCTTTTCGACACCTGAAAGGAGGAAACATGTCCCCTGTTGTCCATGTCTTAATTAGAGCAGAGATCCACTGGTCAGAAAGTCATAACAGAGGAGGTAAGGTCATTTTAAAGGTTATGACCTGCTGTTGAACCTGTCCTCAGATTAGCCATGTTAGCTGTGCTCCCAAGCTGTGGCCGGGTGTACCCTCTGACCTTCAGGTGATCAGTCATCTATCCTCACTATAGCGCCTCTTCATTCAGTAGATTTCATTCATCCAAGCACATGATGCGCATGACAAGGATGACTCTTGCAAAATGGAAAACTTTGTGCACTAACCTTCTCCATTCTGGTGTCATTTCAGATCCTGTCAGTCTTCACCATGTGGCCATAAGGTGAGTTTATAACAGCTGCCTATTGTTATAAACAATAGTGACTACTGTTGCTGTAGTGATGAGTTCACCTTTCGCCGTTTACCCATCAGACAATAAAATGGTGATAATGTGACAAACTGAAATGCCAGCATAATAAGCCATTTCTGATGAGGGTGCATTTTCATTTATAAAGAAAGATAATTACTGTTTAATTTTCCCCCAATAATTCAGATTTGTCAAGTTGACCAGAGACGCAGCCATTTATCTGCTTCCAGGATGAGGCGAGTAATCTTATGTAATTTCCTTTTATAATTACACAAATATTAATTAAATATACCAGGCTAACTTTTAAAGCATTGTTGTGAGGTCAGAAATGTTGAGGTCTGCTTTGTAAAATAGGAAAAGTTTAAAAAGTATTTTAATTCTCAACTGGAACAGTGATGAATTCACCTTTTCGCCGTTTACCCGTCAGACTTTAGAGTGGTGAGATGGTGACGACTGAACTTCCAGCTGCAGCCTCAGTTTCATCTGTAGTTTTCCTTCAGTGTTTTAGTTGGAAAAAGACAAATCATTTTGTTTCTTAATTTTTCAAATATTCTCTGAATTCTGCAGGGTGGCAGCTTTTTTTTTAAAGAACATCCCTAAATGCTGGTAAGTCAACATTGTATCTATTCGGCAGGCTTATATTTCAAGTTGTAATGATGAGTTCCACCTTTTTGCCGTTTACCCATCAGACAATAAAATGGTGATAATGTGACAAACTGAAATGCCAGCATAATAAGCCATTTCTGATGAGGGTGCATTTTCATTTATAAAGAAAGATAATTACTGTTTAATTTTCCCCCAATAATTCAGATTTGTCA